>JARJCN010000071.1:0-261568 GCA_029282135.1 Mycena belliarum
GCTTCCCAAATAGGAGCGGACGTGGTTGTCGGCGCGAACGAGGCGAAGCTGCAGGGTGCTAAAGTAGAATCGTAGCTCCGAGCGGCTTCGGCAGGCCTCCAGCATGTAGAGGAAGGCGAAGTGGGGGTCGACGGAAAACGCGGTCGACTGCTTGCGGCGCAGGAATGAATGTAAGGCGTCTAGGACCTGTTGGATCACCACCGAAGCATGGGCGATCTCATCCAGCATAGGCAGCGGGAGACCGTAGTATTCTTCCTGGGTAGCGGGGTCCTTCAACGGCTCCCACTCGATCGCACTAACGTTGTAACTGGCGATTTTGGCGATGAACGTCGAAAGGCGTTCCCAGAGGAAGTTGCGATGAGGCTGATGATAGCGGATGACAGCGTCCCTCAGGCAGTCCGTGGCGGCCGAGATGACGTCAGGGAGCTCCCCGTCGACTGCTCCGTAGTACAGTAGCGGGTCGTCGTCCGACTCGGAGGTATGATCGTATGGCGCGTGGAAGCGCTCCACAGACGCGTAGAGGGGTTCGCAATATAGATCGATGACATTCCCGCGTCTTGAGAAGAAACACTCGTATTCCGGCTCCTCCGACGCAGCGCCTCGTAGCGCGGCTGTGATGCTCTCATTCTCGTAGTTGGGCGAGGGCCCCGCATCCAGTGTTGACAACGACGACAGCTCCGACTCCTCCGTAGTACTGAAGGGCTCGACGGAAGACGGGACGCCGGGGACTTCAGCGTCTGCAGCCGTAAAGGCGCTCCGCGTCGGTACAGATGCGGCTCCGATGGAAGTTGGACCAGCCCCCGCGACGTTTGCAGCCTTAAAGGCGCTCCGCGACTGCGTGGGCGATCCAGGAAGGGGGTTCCCAGAGAACGCAGACACGTAGGTCGCGTTCTGCTGAGGTGGCTGATCCCCTTCATCTTCCACTTCTTCCACAGACGCGCTCGTCAATGGTCCCCGGCGGACGCCGCCCATCATATGCGAAGGAAGACGGGGGGCAGTTCTTTCCACAGGGGTGGCTAGTGAGGACGGCGGGGGTGCCCGGGATGCGGAGGACGACAACGAGGGCGTCGGGTGCATGGGCGAAGATGGGGCGGACGGCAGGGATCCTCCCGCGAACTTGTTCGCCGAGCGTAGCGAGGCCGTTCGGCCAGTAGCAGGTGGTGCATTGGAAGGGCCCGACGACCGTTCTTTTTTGCTTTTTTGAGAAGGGGTACGATGCGACATCCTCGACTTGAACGCGGGAGAGAGAGAGGGAGGTCAGAATGGCGAGAATTCCTCGCGCCATTTTTAAGCGACGCCGTTCGGACTTGATAACCCTGAGTGCAACGTGGCATAGCCCCCCAGGCCAAGCTCCAAGCGAAGCGAATAATGTCGAAATTTGTAAGAGAAATTGAGAAATAGTTTTGGGGCGGGTACGGTGACCCCGCCCCTTGCCCCCCCAGCGGTTGGCCGGGATCCGGATCCTTCCATTGCGGGTCCGTATCCCTCGAGGATTCCGCGCCAGGGGAGCTAGCGGCCGGGAGCAACTTGAAGAATAGAATGTAATGAGAAGTTGCTGCTATAAGTAAGCGCCCGGGCGCTAGTTGAGGCTTGAAGTCCCTTGAAGCCCCCTCGCGGTGGGCTCCATTGTGATGCTACACGAGAACTGGAGGGCTTCAGGGGGACTTGAAGCCTTGAGCGACGCGTGCTGCCGATGGAGGCGCTCGACGTCGCGTTAAGGAGGCGGGGCTGCCCACTCAGGCGCCTCGCCGCTGTTGTAACCCTCTCAGCCAGGGGCCTTGTCACCCTAGACAGGAGCTCCAGTAACCCGGGAGCACGGGGAGCAGTTAGACGCGTGCTCAGGCCTCTGGTGCGTCCTGGCGAGGGGAGGGCCCTAGCTATTCGTTGTTCACGCCATGTAGGTATAGAGTGAAGTCAGATGTATTACATAAACGTCTCGTGACTAAATACAATGCAAGAAAGTAGCAAGAAATGGGCTCTCGTCCGTGGATAGTATTCGCTACGCGTCACAGGCCTTGTCCAGTGCCGGGACATGGCAATCCGACAGCACTTTATGAGGTAGTATCTGGACGATGCAAGATGAGAGGTTGGTTTGTGGGTCCTTGTGTACACCCGGAGAAAAATTTGATTTCACATCAGCCGAACTCTTCGCTCGTTCAGTCCGCAAAAGCACTGTTGAAAGCAACATTTGGTAAGTAATCAGACATAGAGTTGAATCTATACAAGTGAAATAGATACTATCAGGTGCTCAGTCTGTGTCCGATGACTCCGACTCGGAATCCAAGTGGTCGGAGTCAGCCTCCTTCTCCTTCGCTTTGCCCTTCCCCCTGCTCTTTGAGGCCTCGGCTTTCCGACCCTTCTTCCTGCGACGCTCCTCGCCGTGGCTCTCGTCATCGCTCTGCCCCTCGCTCGTACTGGGACGACGTTTTCGGCGTCGGGTTTTGGAAGATCCAGCCGTTGGATTGTCGGCTTTGGCTTGGGCTGCAGCTGTGCGTCGCTTGAATTTGGTGAGTGTCATCGGGCCGTACTTCCTGTCGAGAACTTGAAAGGCATCGTCGTCTAGATCCTCGTTCTCGGAGTTGACCCACTGTCCAATTTTTCCGCCAGCAGCGAGTGCCGCTTTGAAAGCTTTGTTGTTTGAGTTTGTGCTAGATGCCTTCAGCCCGGCAGCCTCGATGATCTCATCCTTCGTGAAGGTTATATTACGGTACGAACGCCAGTCGTCGAACGTCATGTAAGATGGAGCGTCCCAGTCTGTGATCTCGGTGTTAGGTAACAACAAATATAATGGCAGTGCGTCTTACCATGTGGAATCAGAAATCCGGCTGTCTTCTTATCGAAAGTGCTAAAGCATGCGGCAAAGTGCTGAAATTCCCAGAAGTTGGGCTTCCCGATGCTCGCAATGGTGTTTTTCTTCTGGGAGAGCCTCGGTGACTGTGCAAAATCCCGAAGGAATTCGCCAAACTCCGGTGTCGAGCGCTGTTTTGTGGGCGGTGGGACGGTGGGAACCTGTGCGCTTGTCGCTGCTTGAGCTCGTGCTCTTGCTATGACAATCGGACGATCCGATTTGGCCCCGGTAAGGCTGGTAGGCGTCGATGCATGTGTCACAACCTGTACGAAGATACTTCAGCCCGCCAAAAGTGGTCTAGACAGAGGAAACTAACTGGCGAGGACTTGAAATAGAGGTCGGCCCCAAACAACCCTTCACCAAGGTCATTCAAAGTATACCGATTGGCCCTTTCCCACTTAAGGTTTTGGTGTACCGACCCTTCTTGGTGCTGCGCGACTGATCCGATATCCATGATGGACCCCACACCGAAGCCGGGGCGCGAGAATCTGCCCGCACGATCACCTATACTTCTAAGAACAGGAATGAACAGCTCTATTGACGAGACACACCTTTGACAGGGGAGCTATTGTTGAGTATAGCCGGAATCAAGTCGGTGAGGAGAGCTTCCCGTTTCGGAGAACCACCCGGTGTCTTAGAAGAGATCGTGGAGAAGTCGCCCACGAAGACTTCCTGAGGCGGTTTTTGGTTGTCGGGGTCAAGCAACTTCACCAAGACTGGAGAATGAAAGGCTGTGATAAGCACAACATTCCATCGGAATAACAGAAGGACTCTAAATACCGGCAGTCACTTCTTTCTTGCCAGTCTTTCCGATCTTGGGCTCAGAATTCCCATCGCCAATGTCCTTGATGTCGTCCTCCGGGTCCCCCTCTTGATGAGAAGAGTCGTCGGTTTTGTTTCCGTTTGTCGGCCGTTCACGAGTCTTGTCACCGTCGGTGTTCCCTTTGTCGGCATCATCCTCCCTGGCAGCGCCCTCCGGCATGATCTTGATAGGGATAAATGGCCTCGGGGACTGGGAGCTACTCAGTGACGAAAGCGACCTGTCAGGATCATTTTGCTTTCCTGATAGATACTGCTGAGCGAAAATTATTATTCGGGTGAAGGGGACTCACCAGCATTGCTCCCCTCAGTTTTAATGTTCAAAGACAAAAGCTGAAACTTTGCAGGCGGATCTGTCGTAACCTTCTGCTGCTGCAGCTTCAACACCTCCGTAGCCCACGTAAGTCCTCCAGTTAGAGGGGTGATGTGGGGTAGTTGGCGCCTCCAAGGGGAGGGGTTTGGAGGTAGCCGAGTGGTTTCATTAAACATCCAATAAATCATTAAATCATTACCTTTTTGGGCCTGGAAACAACAGAAGGGTACGGTGACCGTTACCATCGCGGTCACTGGTCCGGCCATCGAGGGCATCACTTCCGGGCGTTTCCGGTCATGATCGGCGCGCCGTCGGCGCACCATCACACGTCGCCGCCGCCCTCGCACAGCTAGCTCGGTATAAGACCAATAACAACTGTAAAATAAGGATGTATTGTAGATAGTTAACGTAATACAACGACGAGAGGTAGAGTTGGACGTGGCCCTTCTTCATATTCACGGACAGGGCTTTGAGACGCAGGCGCGTTGATGGTCACATCACATGCTGTGACATCAACAGACTATCCGAACCGTCGTCTCGTGTGTGCCACTTCGACTTCAAGGTAAGCCGCTCTCTCTCTGTACGCGACGTGTGCAAGTTCCGTGTTTACTGGTGGGTTGTTGTGCACGGCATCACCCCTGGAGCCAACACAACAACCTGTCAGTCAACACGGCACCTGCACTCGACGCGACATGCAGCGGCGCGACTTTCTCGCTGTTTATGCCACCCACCGCCGCCACACTCGTTTCCTCAACCTTTGACCAGGCCCTGCTTGACCTGCACTGCAACAACAAGCGCCGCGATAAACGATGCACGTCTACACAAGAGCAGGGACACCTTGCCCTTGGCTTTAGGCTCGTGCATTGGAATGGCCGGTGTGGTTGATTCCCTGCTTGCTTTTGTTAAACTCACCACCTTGATAGAGACACCCACCCCATTGTTGACGCGCACGGCCACAGTGTGGCCCTCCATGCTCGGCGCCCCACCGACGTCGCTGCTTCCGAGGTCTTTGCCTCACTCACTGTAGAGTTCAATTGGCCAAATTTCCCCCTTACCATGCACCACCGGCGCGGCGCCTTCCTGGCTGTAAGCACAGGGGTAATCTATGGTCAGGGCATGGACTGCCCTCATGTCCTTAATAACAACAAGGCGCAGACGGACATGGTCACAAACTCCCAGTTCAACCACCTTGCCTCGTATGCTCAGAGACGGTCTGTTGGTTTAGCTCAGTAGACGACCTACTTGAATCTTTGTAGTAGACCCCTTTGTATGCTAATCTATAATCCAGTACAATTTCTCTGCCCTCAACTTTGAGACCAAGCAGTGTTGTTGAGATTAAATGATTCAGATTATCATTTTGAGTTCAGTCAATGCGCCTGGGCTCCATAATTCTCTGAAATATTACTGAGCCGGCCCACCATATAGAAGGGTAGGTGTTGAAAAGAATCGAATGGTTTGGGAAGATGTGGGAAGTAAAATATATCCAAAGGTGAGATTATCGCGAACTCCCGGCTCAGAGCGGAATCACTAAGTTTCCATCTTTGATATCACAACACATCTTGACCACTGCACCTTCCTTCACTCAATCCATTCTCCCCGGAAACCCCGATGGTCTCCGAAGGAAAGGCAGAACATTGATGGCTTACTCTACAAAGCTTCCGAGACAGGTAAGCCGCAAAATTTAGCCAGAAATATATTGACATTAGGCAGACACAATATGAACTTACAGAATTCTGCTCAAGAACAAATGCAGGGATGAGCCTTCTGCCTACATGTCTTTGTCACTCAGGCTGACCTTATCCCACGTTGCGTTCATTACCAGCTACGGAGAGTCAGAAAGCAAGCAAACACACTGCTGCCAAGAAATACTGTGAAAAGTGCGGCAGAGTGGGCTTGCAGAAATAAGGACTCTATTTGCGCAACAGATTCTGTTTGACGGGAAGGGTCTGTTAGCCAGAGTTCCCTGACTTAACTATCCATAGCTTGAGAGGAGGAGGTGGTGTTATGCGCCGAATGCAGAGGACACCCACACTATGCTAAGACTTCCCTCCCTGCTATTGTGCGGGATGAGGTGGCACCCCCGCAGGAGACTCATCCTGCAGCGCGCGCGGCTGTTCCTGCGGCGCACACACTGTTCCTACCATGCCCACGGCTGCACCTGCAGCCTCCTCGACTTAGATAGCCGCAACGATGGCCTTCAGCACCTATACAGGTCCAGGTGCAGGAGCACTGGTGGATGGGACCAATGTGGCCCGCAAGACGAAACACAAGGCAGCAGACAGTGGGGAGGGTTCAGCCTCGAAGAAGAAGTGCAAGCCCTGCTCTGACTTAGGGACTACGTGCGCCCCTTGCACCGGCGCCGTCGCTGCGCGCCATCCGTGTTCTGTGCCAAGGCCGAAGGGAAAGGCCGCAGCCCGTATGCTGTTCCCAGCTGTCCGGTGAGCCCATGGTACTGGAGCGCGTGAGGACGACATGACAAAGCGTGTGAAGGACCAGATGGCAGCCTGCACAGCGGGGGCCTGTACCTCCGCCATGCTTGCCGCTCAGATGCCCATGCGCACTGAGGTGCTGCCAGTTCTGCCAATGGAACTCTCTTCACTGCCACCTTCTTTTCTATACAGACACATACCCTGCTTATGACCCCTTTACTTACATATATGTCCTATGTCTTACATGAATCAAATCACTAGTTATGGTCCAATGAGGATGTGGGAACTCTCAGAAAGCCTGCAAATAGACTCTTGAAGGCCTGATCTGGGTGCACCATTTTTTCCCTGATTTTACGGCCATTATTGGCCTTGATACGAGCTAGCTGTGCAAAGGGTGGCGGCGACACTTGATGGCGCGCCGATCATGACCGGGAATTCCCGGACGTGATGGCCTCGATGGCCGGACCAGTGACCGCAACGGTAACGGTCACTATACCGTTCTGTTGTTTTCATGCCCAAAAAGGTAATGATTTAACGGTTTATTCAATGTTTGATCAAACCTCTCGGCTACCTCCAAACCCCTCCCCTTGGAGGCGCCAACTACCCCACATCACCCCTCTAACTGGAGGACTTACGTGGGCTACGGAGGTGAGCTTCAAGTTGGCCCTAGCGAATTGTGTCGCATAGAGTAAGGATAACGAAAGGTCTTTATATGAAGTACTCACCCGGTTAAAGGCTTCGGGGCTTTGGTTTCCTCTGCTTGCTCTTCAGCACGCTTGGAGGTGCTGACTCGCAAGGACTTGCTCTTGTTCTTTCCCTTCCTTTGGGGATTTTCGAGTTGGGCTGCCCGGTATTTGTAGAGAGGAGCGAACACAGGATCATCCTCGTAGGAAGTGAAATCAACGAAGAGAGTGTCGTTTAGGAGCTTGATAAGGACCTCCTTTGACTTCCCCTTCGGATCAATATGCAGGGCCACACAAAGCTCTGCAAGCTCTTTCTTCTTGCGACCCTCTATGGAACCTTCGAAAACTTGGGCCACAGCAGCTTGAGGAGCCACAGCAGCCTCAGTTGGCACAGAGGAGGACATAGCGACGAGCAAGAGAAAAGACGATCACGACAGTCATATGCTCTTTGTAAAATTTGAAATTGCTGGGGGCCAGCGGCAGCCACTGGAGGCCAGCGGCGGCCAGCATACTCGTTAGGGGTCGATGGAACTGATTAGAAATCCACCGGCAACCGCCGCAACACGTTATCTTATCTTGGACATCAGTGGCCAGCGGTGGCCAGCGAAAGCCACTGGTGGCCGCCAGCAAACTTGTTCCGTCCGGGCATATAACTCACGATGAGCCCGTTGACTATCCGCATTTGGGACATGACGATCAAAGCACTCTCGACATCGTCGGCCGCGATGACCACCACTTTGGGCCCTAAAATTAGGCAAAAAATGGGGATAATAGCGTTGAGGTGCAGGATATAGCACATACAATATCAAAGGTGTAATACACAAAGAGGTCCTGTAAATAGTCATTTTCCATAAAATTCAGCCGCCGCTTGCCCAGGGATTCAGCTCGCAGATGGGCTGCAGAACCCGTCCGGCTCCTCGTCGATCCCGGCCGCATTGTAGGACATCTCGAAGAGCGGCCTGCCCGCGCCTCCCCGGGTGAAGGGCACCGCTGAGATACGCACTGGTTTGCGCCATGCGTGTGCAGGATACCGCACGAGCAGGCTGTTGATGCGCGGAGCGCACCGGGCGCAAGGATGCTGCACGCAGGCGGGTGATATCAGTCAATAGGGCGAGCAGCGACACGCGCAGCGCAATCCAGAGCGCTGCGGTGCATGGGGCGCCCGATGAGAGCACGGACCGGAGCGGACCGGGCGGTAGCGTGCGGTCGGCCGTGTATGCTGCTGCTGCGCCTCTACGGGGAGCTTTGCGCGTGTCAGAGCTCCGCTCGAGCCGACCGCGAGCGCGCGGATTGTGTTCGCGAGGATACAGGGTCATGCGCGCTGCCTGCTCCTTACCCTGTGCCCACACGGGCTCATCCCAGCCGTACGACGCACGTATCTAGGCGCGCGCAATCACCGAGGGCGACACCAGCGTGAAACGAAGACCCGTCCGGACCGATGCTGCAGGACACCTCACATAGCGTCGATCTCGGCGCAGACGGCGCGCTAACAAAGCGCTGGAAGCGCTGTTTGGTGCTACAAGGAGTCCGCGGGCGTAGGGAGGGAGGCAACGGGCGGGCACACGGCACGTTGAGCAGTGCTCGTGATAGCAGGGCACCGGCTTCGTGCACGCGCTTGCACGTCTACCATCGCGGCAAGAGATGAATATGCATGGTTTAGACGGTTTAGACGATATAAGAGATCGAGGGCACAGAAAACACACCGTTGGCCCGCAGTCTCCAGCCGCAGGTCTCGATGCGCTGATACGACTGGTAGCGGACCAGCCGTGTAATCCCGCTTTTTAGCGACTTCTAGCATACGGCTAGAGGACTCCCGTCCGGTGATATACAATTAGAACCAGAGCTGAGCTCCGCGCTGCTGGTTGCGTATTAATGATGCTAGAGGATTCCTATTCTGAGGATCTGTACTTTGACTCGGTTCGCTACCAAATGGGAGCCAGACAAAGACAGTCCTAGAAGAGTAGCGACAGATAGAGTCAGATCCTAGTGATAGGACGTGGCTTGCCCTGCAGGCTAGATACCATACCCCGGAGATATATACCCAAAAGCTCAGACACCCTTTGTGTGGATCATGCATTACCAGGAAACATAGCAGATAGCGAGGTAGCGAAGTCATGTTCGAAGTAGCGAAGTGACCTAGTACCACAATGACGGACATTGGACCAGTTCGCTACACGAAGTACTGTGTTAGCGAACCCTCTGTACACAGTAGACCAAGTGTCCGGCCTCACCCGGACCATCATGGGATCATGTTGATGTACCGAGAAGTGCGCAAGCACTTTCGCGGGATCTGCACAGTCCAAAAGGGGAATTGATTGTCGATCGCGATTTTCAATATCCTTTCTGGGACTGTGCCGGGCGAACATGTGGGTTCGAAACCAAGCCAGAGGGAGACGTAGAGCTCTGACAGAGCTGTGGGACGTAATCCTAGCGGATTACCGACCAAGCCGGCCTAGTGCGTAGGCCCGGCAGGAGGAAGACGTGTTCGCGAACCCGCGGCATGTCCGCGATATATCCAATATGGCTCGGCTGGTCATTCGCGCTGACTGGCAAGATGCCGAGCCTCACCAAGGACACTATACAGAGGACGCGTGGCCGTTATATTCCGTTCCGAATCCGTTTCATTACTCATTTTCCTTTGTCCTGTTTACTCATATCAGTCTGTCATGTATTTAGCGAAAACCTATAAAATAGCACGTAGAGCACGCATTGCAGTAGTTCATCCTCGCCCCAGGAAATAGCCCATCAGCTAGTTCTGTCCAAAAGGCTTTGGTGTCCTCTGTGTCTGCGGAGATTTGTGTACCAAAAACATATCTTTGTCTTGATCCACTAACAATTTCGCGAACTTGAGATTTATCAGTTATAGCTAACTGCTGATTCCTGAGCTTGCAAGGCTTCTGGTGGTACACGCTATTGTCTCGTGGAGGGTCACGGCAGCAGTTCCAGATAAGCACACCTCGTCTCGTGGAGGGTCACGGCGAGCATTCGATAAAGTCCTCAGTTAAGTTGCTAGAGGCAGGCGGCCGTTACTATTGGAACCTGTGCGCGTTTAGCAGCCTGGTCATATTTCGGTTAGTTGGGCTATTGGAACCTGTACGCATTTAGCAGTCTGGTCGTAGTCGTTGTTCCCTTGCCTGGCCTGGTCAAGCGCCCGTCAGGAAGCCGTTCACGTCCGTGTTAAAGTCGTTGAGACTTGAGCCGGGGAGACTTTCACAACAAAACATCCTTACACCCGAAACCCCTTGTCTGTGTTTTCGTGTGTTCGCGATTGTTCTTCGGTTGGTAGCTACCTGAAGCTATTGTAATCTCGAACTTAGTTCTACCAAAACTTGTCGAGTCGATACTTGTCCCACTTCAATAAAAGAGAGAATTCATCTTATCTGTATACTTCAGAAGGATCCGAACTCAATCTTAGCACTTTGTACTGGTTGTAGTGAGTTGTGTGTGTGTGTGTGGGTTTTGTGTTAGAGTCCGCTCTTCGCGAAGTCACCATTCTGCAGCCCTTACTCAGGTGCACCGTTTCAGCGCGTGACAGGTATTTGCTGCGTTCTAGCCGGTCAAAAGACGAGAAAAGCGTAGGAACGGCGCAGATATCAAGTCGAATTGCTTCTGCGGTGACCGACACGAGCGAAAGTGCGTTAATTTTGCATCGTTCGAGCGCAGATGGTGGTAGAAGGAGAGAGAGTCACGTCCGTGACTGCGTTACAGATGACCCCCTGAACGGAAAGTTCGCCCTCGTTTAGGACAGTCCAGAATTTAGATCGCATTCTGAGATCGTAGAAAATCTTCCCTTACCCCACAGAGTCCATTAGGTCCAAATAACTTCCCAGAATATGGGTACTGAAAATCAGGAACACGGGAATTGTGGAAGAAAATATTTCTATGGGCTTCCCAAGTGAAGCTATCATGTTCTGACTCATAGATAAACATGACGCGCACACATACGTTCCATCGGGCGAAGAACCGGCAAGTAAGAAGTCCAAAAGGTGTATTTTGAAAAAGTAAGATACTCGCAAATTGGGTGATTGTGCAACCACCAGTAAGTTTTTCCATTGGTTGCGGGTCAGGAACAGACTCAGGAGGTCAAGCCGATTCCGAAAATATATAGGTTTGTGTCATGGAGCCCTGAGGAAAGAGAGAAATTCTTGAAACTGTCCTAGATGGCTCGCACACGAGCAGTATGGCAATAAGTATGTGTTAAGAGTCGACTCTTCGTCGAACACGCAAGTTCGAATTTTCGTCCTATCAGCTCACAAAGGCATTGAATACATTATTCATATGTATTACACTGTTCAAATGAGCTCGGAGCACACCAGACCTTGTCGAAGAGGAACATTTGTTACAGCCATCGAAAGCAACATACCAGCCATTAAGTGACTTCTAGTCGTTCTGAGACGTTGGTACTTTGAAGGAAGATTATTTCATGTACTTGAACTCGTCCCGAGCCCAGGAAAAAATAGTGGTACAGCTACAACTCAAGTGGTACCAATGTATATTCATTTTCAGGTACTGCGCGAAATCAAGCGAAGTATTGTTACTCGAGCACAATTGGGGCAAAGGCCATACCTAATGAAGATAGGGAAGCCTCGGGATGCCCGATGGCGCAGTTATGAGCATCGAAAAGGTGGCGGTTGCGCGCTGCAAGAGGGTCACAGCCAACCTGGTATAATTGTCAAAAACGGTCCCAGCATCGCCGATAGCTGTTGGACTGGTATAGGCTAGTTTGGAGGTCGCAGATAAAGCTCAGAACCGTTCACCCACGCTGTGATAAAAACCAGGAGGGGCTGTATGTAGCTAGGAGCCAGGGGTATCCAGCAGAGAAAGGCATTTCCTGATTGTAAGTTCCAGCTGAGTGTTGTGATGCGTACCTTCGGTAGAAAGCAGCGTTAACCAATCGGATCGCCGATTCAAAGGAAGCAGGGGGGGAGCCTAGAAGGAAAAAGAAAAGTGAAGGTGCCGCCCTGCCGCCGCCGAAGCGCACAAAGAAAAGGGGATCAGGATGGGCCCGCAGACCCTAAGGAGCACTGATAGGAACGGTGAGAGAGCACTATAGCAGTAGAAACGTTGCGATGGGATAGGAGTGTCGCGCGCATACGGGTGGAAGCCAGCATAATTGACCCAAGAAACACTGGCAGATTGCCGGCATGACGCCGGCCACAGGTACCATGGACCCGTCAGTCAAAGACCAGAGGCTCGAGTTCCAAAGCAAGAGCGGCAAAGCGCGCGCCGCCGTGCCGCCAGAGCGCGCTGCGCGCACAAATGAAAGCGGTGGATGCAACAGGCCGGACCCGCCGGCCGCAGGTACCACCGTACCAGGGACTCGTCAGAAAAAGCCAGGAGCACCAGGAATCCGAGTCCCAAAGCTAGAGAGGCAATGCGCGAGGCGCCGCCGTGCCGCCAGAGCGCGCTGCGCGCACAAATGAAAACGGCGGATGCAACGGGCCAGACCCGGCTTGTAGACCACGAGAAGCTCCCTGACACTAAGAGTATAGTAGCTCATAGCGGCCGTGGTCTTCTTGGTCCAGCTGGTGCGGGCAGCGCGAAGGGAGGCCGGGAGGCGGCCCAAGCGGGCGGGAGGAACGGGCCCAGGGGAAGCTGATCCGAGTCTAACAGATGCAAATAGGTTCCCCTTTTGGATGTCTGATATAAGGTGTGATGCGACATTCGCCGCCCATCATTAGGCGCGATCAGGCGCATGCGACGCCGCCCGCAATGAGCGCGGGTGGCGCGTGGATACAGTGCCAAGAGAGGTAAGCGAGCAGTCTGATATATCACCGCGGGTCTCCAACTGTGGGGAATGATATATCATGGCTAGTCGATCCTCAGCCAGCATCTGATATATCAGAACCCCGTATACGCCTGAATAATGACACTGCCCCTTTTTTTTCGGGCCGTGTCCCAAAGTGGACATGGCCTGATTTGGATGTTTTGACGCCAAACAACGTGTCTCGCTTGCTTCCCTCTCCGGTACTCTCCAGACACGCCATGGGGAACAGGAAGTATGGCGGGCTTTACTGGACAAAACCCCAGTGGCCACGCGTGGCCACGCGTCTCCACGCGTGGGGCGCGTTTCCACTCACTTCACACTCGTGAAAGATAGTGGATCGTTGTCGGGGACTCGTGTAGTATTGCGTGGGGTGGCGTGGCTTTTTGTGTATTGTAATCTTTTGCGATCCTGCATCCATTTCTCTCAGCATAATCCAGCACACTTCCACGCGTGGTCATCAGTGGCTACAAATCAGGGCTTGTCCTTGATTTGAGCCTAATCCGGCAACGGTGACAGACTTTACCATCACACAGCCACTAATAAATCTTGACACCGTTGATTTCAGGGACAATTAAACCCGCTTCCTCACCCACTCTCAAGCCACACAAGGGGCTTTAAAACATGGCCTGCCACCTTCCAACAAGATCTATAGAGCCAGATTCATGTTTTATCTGTCCTCTTCAAGTCTACAACAAGTCTATATACTCCAGAACTTCAAGTCTAATCCTTACTTGACTCAAACAGCATACATTGACAAAAACCCTTTGGAATCAACCCGGTGATGTATCAAAAGGAGTCCTCCGCAGCATCTGCCCTACATTGCCAAACAAGGAGAATTTTTGAGAAAATCTGACCTAGAAATCAGTGGTTGCAAGGCATTGAGTGAACAATGAGTATGAATTGTAGTGCAAGCAGGACAACTGTGTTAACTCATGTAGGGTATATAAGTAGGAGGGATAGAAAAATACTATCAATGAATGTCTGTTCCAGGCTAAATTCCAGTTGAATCAAATTATAGGGGTGTTTGATTGTTCAAGACGAAGCAGTGGATCTGAGTGCCTGAGGAGTGGTATATACATTGGCCACGCATTAGCCACGCGTGCAGGCAAGTGGAATCCAACTCTGTCCCACTCATGCACCATGAGTGGAGAACACGTGGAAATATAAATTACTATACTTAAACTACCTTGGCCGCCACTCCCGACGCGTTGCCCACGCGTGGAGAACGATGTTGCAATGCGTGGAAGTGATGCCCCACTCGTGACCACGAGTGCCCACGCACCTCCACTCGTGACCACGCGTGGCCACTGGGGTTTTGTCCAGTAAAGCCTGGTATAAGGAAGATCAGCCGAGACTTGAAAGAGGCCGCTTTGAGGCTCTGGGACCTAGGGTGGGAGGAGGCCGAAATCATGCAGGGCCTTGTCATCTCTCGATCCAGCCTTTATCGCTGGAAGAAGCTGTTCGAGGAGTTTGGCAGTCAGGTCTGCCCACAGTCCCCCCTTCGTGGACATCCTCGTGTCATTACCCAGGCTGTCCTCACTGCCATCTACGACATCTACCAGAAGAACTCTACAATCTATCTTGACAAACTGCGCTGGTGGTTGGCGATCCACCACAATATCGTCATCTCAGTCTCTGCCCTCCAGAGGAACCTTGAGCAGGTTGGGCTTGCACATAAACTCCTTCACATCATTGCACGCGAGCGCACAAAACAACAGCACGATGATTATCACGACGCTATCAACAGTGACCTCGGGGGTGACAGTGACGTGCTGATCTTCACCGATGAAACCAGCAAGAATGATCGCGCCAACACGCGGAGGTACGGGAGGTCCTTTGCCGGTCAATGCGCCAGCTGCACCTACAACTTCGGTCAAGGACCGCGGTACACCGTTGCAGCGGCGATGTCCAAGGATGAATACTTGGCAATCAAAGTTCTTCCCGGCTCATTTGACTCATTTGACTTCTTCGACTATGTTGCTGAGCAAGTGGTATGCTCCGGAAGCTCCGACGGGGGTACTGCCGGGCATGTCGGCGACGATGCGGGGGGAGGAGGGGGCAAGATTCGAATGGGGTGAGGCGGGGGCGCTCTCTGAGCTGTCCGAGCCGTCGACGCCGAACTTCGCAATCTTGACCGGTTAATCCCTAGAAGACGTTCTTCTGCTGTAAGGGCAACCACGCGGCCCGAGAAGTCAAGGGTCCTGGCGTGGGGGATCCGAAGGTTAATTGACAGGCCGTGCTACTAAGTACAAGTATAGCGCACCTGGCGTGGGGGATCCGAAGAGAAGAACGTCTGAGGATTCCCACGCCCGGAGCCGCCTAAAATACCTACTGACTAGTAGCACGTGCGCGGGGTGATCGGAGCAACCGGAGTGACGCGCATAGGTCCCGTGCGCGGTCACAGGCCACGTGGTATCCGGAACCGGAGTTCCGGCGGGGTCGCGGGAGCGGGCGAGCGGGGGCGGAGAGAGCGACGGGGGGAGCGACGGAGGGAACGGGGGCTGGGGCGGAGGTCAGAGCGGAGGCGGGGTCGGGGGCCGGAGCGGAGACCGGAGCCGGAACCGGAACCGGAACCAGAACGGGGGCCGGAGCGGGGGCTCCCCTGACACTTTGACGAACTTAGCAAGATCCGTAACCGAGCTCGCCTGGACGCCTCAGCCGCAGAGGCTGCTCGCGTCAGTCGCGATCGTGATGAGCGCGTAGAACTCTTGGAAATTGTCCAAGAATCTAAGGTTCGCTCTTATCCTTCCGCCGTTCTTAGGCTAACTTCCTTCGCAGAAAGCGCGTAAGGGCAAGAAGATCACAACTCCCGCTACTGTTGTGGATTCGGACTCTGAGTCTTCAGCTTCCGTTGAATCTGAAGACGAAGCCATGGAAGATGTTACTTCCCAGGTTGGTTCAACTTCGTACTTGTTCCATCATTACTAAGGCCAATATCTTCCTAGGGCTTATCCAAGGATCCCGAGGCTATCGACGTTGACGACTCCATGGAGACGCCTAGCCAATCCTCCGAGTCCTCGAAGAGCAAGACCAAGTCCGCGGTACGCCTTAGAACATTAAATTGCATTTTTATGTTCTTAAGCATTTCGCCTTAGACTGCGTCCAAGAAGAACGGCAAGGCCGAGCGTATTAATCACGCAGCTCGCGCTGAGGTTATACGCGTCCCCTATACTCGCAATTCCCGTATTGACGTGCGTGCTCGCTCCTTTCTTAAGGCCATGGAACTTGTTGGCAAGACTCAACCTGAGGAAGCAACCAAGGTATCTTCCGAAACCTTAGGCACTTTGCGCAAGCGTCGCCGGGCAAGCTCCTTCTACGAATATATCAATTCTCACGAGACCACACAGGGTATGTGTCCTCTAAGAATCCCCGCTCTACGCTTAAGCAACCGTTTCATCAGCCATGGGTCTTACGCCCAAGCAGCTCTCGAAGCTTACGCCCAAGGCCATCTTGGTCACGGTCGGCAAGGCGCGCAACGTTGTGAACACTCCCCAGCCTGAACCTTCGGACGATGCTATCCTTCGCCAGGATCGTTGCGTTCGCATGAACTTAGGCTTCGCTACTCACCAGATTGCCTACCAACTCCGGATGCGCGACGAGTTGCTCACCGAGCATCTCCGCCTTAACGCTATGATGGAGGCCCGCAACTTGGCGAAGCCTACCATCGGCCCTGTCTTTACCTAAGTCTGTCCGTTCCTTTAGAAATTCACTTTCTTAATGAACTGACTCTGCGTTCTTAGGCTCCGACTTTACTATTGACCAAGAACCGCTATTTTATAGCACCCTGGTCTTAGTAGCCGTCATCTTATACCGGAGCCAGGTTCTGCTGGCAATTACTCTCCTTACGTTAGCTCCGTTCGCAAGCGACCGGCCAACTCGTACTACGCTCCTTTAATACCACACTCGTTTAAGAAATCCGTCCCGAGTTACTTGGTTCGCTTAGAACGCCTGGGTCCATTTATCCCTAGGTCCTGTTCTTCTGTGTCCAAGTCCCCTCGGTCTGGTTCCTCGTTATCCGAGTCTGTCTCTGGCATATCCTCATTCCTTGGTTCTTTCCACTTAGGGTTCAACCGGACTTTGTGAAACTGTAGGTCTTTGCCCAAGTATTCATCGTCCTCCCCTTCAGCTTCTGCTAGAATCCTAAGATTCTCCGCTCCCAGGTCTATGAGATCCATCAAGTTTTCAGGCATCTTAAGGCTTTTACGCGCCGCGTACGGAATTACTCTAAACTGAGCGATTTTTCCTTGGAACATTGCTCCGTTTAGTTCGCAACACAAGTAGGATCCGCCCTTGGTTCGTCTTACGACTACCATCGGCCCTAGATATCTTATAGACATCTTAGTATTCAAGGATTTCTCCACAGTTGTGTTCCTTACGAGCACAAGGTCACCAGGCTTAAAATTATAGTCCTTTATTTGGTGCTCGTGTACTCTTTCGTAGCGCCTTACAGCGGTAAGCTTTTCAGCGTCCACTCTTTTCCGCATTATCCCAACATGTTGAGCGTGCTTAGCCAAGGCTTGCACTCTTAGGCCCACTAACTCTGCAGTTGAGATTATTTTATCAGGATATTCAACCAGCCATGTAGCTTCTTCAATATCCAGCGGAAGTATAGGATGTGCCCCGGTTACAGCAAAATAGGGTGAACAACCTAGGCCTCTCCTGGTCGTGATACGGTCTGCCCAAAGAACTTGAGGCATAAACCAATACCATTTCCTGGCGTCACCGCCCGTGGCCTTAAACATGGATTGCCTAACATCCCAATGGCCCGTTTCAACCGGTCCATTTGCTTGGGAATTATAAGGTGAAATCCTTATTCCTACGATACCATACTTCGCCGTCAACCACTTTAGAGCGGCAATAAACTGCGGAGCATTATCGGTTACTAGCCACTTAGGACATCCCCATCGACAGATTATTTCTTCGAGTAAGAATTTTCCTAAGGCTTCTCCATTGTCGGATCTTAGGGCCCGCCCCTCAAGCCATCTTGATAAAGAGTCTCGGGCGGCCACTACTAATTTGTGCCCATTAGAAACAACTCCCATTACCATGACATCCGTATGAATTTTCTGAAATAAACTCGGAGTCATTGTTGCGATAGGTGGAATCCTAAGCAACTTTTTCTGCCGTACTTGGCACAGATGGCAGGTACTAACATACCAGTGTACGTCACGTTCAAACTCAGGCCACCAAAACCGTACTTCCAACAATGACTTTGTTGAATATACGCCTTTATGTCCTAGGCTATCATGTGCTGCCTTAAGCATGTACATTCTCTGGTCTTTAGCCACTACCAGCCTATGCTGCGAGTCCTTCCCCTTCTTGTACATCTTTCCGGACTTAGACAGGAAAAATGTTGTAGCATGTCGCATGAACCTGGAATATTCCGCTCGAGAATATCCAGTAGGACGTTTCATCGGATCCTTAAGCCATGCTCGTACTATGTGTAATTTTTCATCCTGCTTTATGCCAGAAGCCGTTCTATGCTTTTCAGGATATGGCTCCCGTTTTAAGGGATCATATTTTAAATCCTTACTTGGCAGGAGAGGTTCCTCTTTACGTATATGCGTCATCAGATACTGAGGCATTACTTTGCCTATATCTTGATACACCTTTTCTACAGCTTCATCTATTTCGAGTTCCTTAGACCTAGCAAGGTTGCATTCCTGGAAGAAATCCGCAACTTGCTCAGCTCTATCCAACTCTAGTACGTCGGTCCTTAGTTCCTGGAAATATCCGCCCCGTGTGTCAATAGTCTCCTTAAAACTTTCAAATTCTAAGGGTTCAGGACTGTGACGGGGTGTGTACTGACCGCAGGCCCGAGGACCTTATCTTATCTTATCTTATCATATCTTATCTTGAATATTCCTTTTATTAATTAGTTTAGCATATCTTATGTGTTAGTGTACAAATAAGACCATACTATTACTTGCACACAACCTCCATGATCATCTCTAACTGAGCTGACCGAGGTACCGCGAGAGTAGTCCCTTCTGGCCCCCACCACCTGCCTAGGCATGCGTACAACTGCCTCCCTAGCCTTACAAGTGGGCTGTCCGAAGGGTCACAACGGAGATCGGGGCGCGGTCGTACAAGACGACGAGCTGCCCCTTTCCAACTCGCTGGACGTCCTGCCAGCGAGGCCGATCATCAAGTAGAAGGGAGCGCGCGGTGCTAGAGCACGAGCTGCGCTCTCCCGAACCCGCGTTCTACAGGCGACACCAATTTATAAGCTTTCTCCTTAGAACGCGGGAGTGGTTCCTGGGAGTCGTTATCGACGGCCCAAGAGACTCTCTTGTCCTTTCCCTTCTTAAGCTTCTTAAATTCAACTGGCGCCTCCTCATCCGTATCATCATCCAAAACTATAGTTTTAGGATCCTCAACTTCTTGAGCCTCTACTTCATCTTCATCATCACTTGGCACAACTTCTACTTCGGGCTTAGGCTTGTGCCGCCAATCCCTGCTTTTACTTGCTTTAGTGACTATTTCACGGTCCTCCGGAGGCTTGGCCACGGCCCGCGTTTGCGGTTTATTTCGTGCCTCCTTCCTTGAACGCTCTAGAAATTTGGATTCGGAGGCGCCATGGTAGACGCTCCGGTCCTAGTCTGCAATAACTGTTCTGCCTGTCCTTGGTTCTTAGGCACTAGGTCGAACATTTGTAACAGCTGGGCGAAATCTACCCCTTGGGGCAGAATCACGGGATTTACGGGACTTTGCGCAAACTGTTGATTCTGAGCCTGATGGCCTTGGGACGGAGAGGGAATCTGGAAATGTGCTTGCTGCAAATTTCTCTGGACCCTCAGCGACCTAAGCTCATCGTCTCTAGTATCATAGAATTCTCCCAAATTATCATGGTATCCTTGGGAGTACTGCGCCGACTGCTGGTACGGAAAAGAAGATGGCCCCTGGTAATAGGACTGCTGCATTTGGGACTGCATATTTTGCTGCGTTCCTAGCTTAGGAATCCCTTGGCTGGCATAGTAATCATCAACTCTCTCCCTCTTACTTTTCTGAGGCGGGAAGGTTGGAATAGCTTGGCCATTCATCAACTTCATCATCCCATTCTCAATTATAATTCTCCCCGTATCAATGTGGTCTTGCTTAGCCGCGCAATCTCTAATAAGGTGGTCCCCATAGCAGTAATAGCACTTCCGATCTTCAAACCTATTATAATTATTCCCCGAACCGTTATTGTTCGAGTTATTCCACCTTCCGGTGTAATTATTATAGTTTCGATCATTGTTATCCCGCTCACGCGGTCTATGCTCCTGGTGGTACTCCTCTCCTTGAGCCATGTCTTGGTGCGGAGGAACGGGTCTTCCAGAGGTTTGGAGCGCAACTGTCCTGACGGTCTCAGATAATTTCTCTAGAACCGCAGTCATTTTCTTGTCCCTAGCCTCATCAACATCCCTCTTTGCCGCAAGCTCGCTCGCTAAGGCTTCCAACTTCTCAGTACTTTTCAGCTTCTCCTTAGAGTAGCTCATATCCCTAGTCGAATCACTTCCCACAGCCCTGGTGGAAACGAAGTCTATTTCAACTTCATTACTAACCCAAGCCTTAGAAATTGCTTCTGCCAGTTCTATAACTTTCTCGATGGAGACCGAGTCTTCTCTTCGTACTATAGCCTCTGCAGCGGCGATCTTTGGTACTATAGGCGCTCCTGCCGGGACTGGGCCCAACGGTGTGGCAACTACAGGCGGAACCGCTGATGCAATGGCTGGTACAACGGATCCTGCTGGAAATATTCCAGAATCCTTAAACAAAACGGAGAAATTTATCATCCCTCTGATTTCCTTCTTAAAGTCGGAATCAAAGGCTACGAGATAATACGTCACTAGTTCCTTGTTGGAGACTAAGGCTGGAGCCTTGAGTAGTTTATTTGCTTCATTCAAGAACGCAGCTCCATATCTTTTAACACGCCCTTGTTCGGAGCGGTCTAAGGGTTTGAAGGTTCTGCAGATCTTTCGCAACTTCTCTAGGGATCCAACACTAAAGTCCTCAATCTCTGGATAAAGTGCTTCCACATCTTTAATCCATTGATCTAAGGTCCCAGTTTTGTACGACGCAATATTCTTCAACTGCTCTCGAATGTCATCATCGTTCAAGTAATTCAGGAATACTTTCTTCTGTCCTTCTAAGTCTGTTATATTCGCCTGATCCACAATACTGTGACAGTAGCGAATATAAAGCTTAAGACTCCCAGCGGTATCTCCATCGAAACTTGGTGCGTTCCTGTCCCAAGGGACCGGTACACGGAAACTAGCAACTCCTGACATCCTGGTTTTAACAACTGGGACGGCACTCGGTACTGGTTGATTTATTTGAACTACTGGAGTTCTAGGTATATTCGTTTGGAACGAAGTGTTTGAAACTGGCGAAGCCGGTCTCGAAACGGAGGGGTTTTGACTAGTAGAAGCTATGGCTGCTCCTTGGTTTCGACTAGTGCTCGCAGTAGCGGCAATAGGGTTCACGTTCTTAGACCTTTGTCCTAAGTTCGCGTCTATACGGCTTTGAGTCTTAGCAGATGCTTCGGCTCTAGCTTTCTCGGGAATTGAAACTCGTCTTCTAGAGGCGGTTTCTAGGGGTGCAACAATTCTGGCTGCAGCGGAGCGGGCAGAAGTTCTACTTCCAGGAATATCCCAATATGTACTTGGTAAATTCCCAGAACCTTCGAACTCTACGGATTCTTCCTCGTTTGACTCGTGGTCTGAGTCTTGCGAAGACGTGGTTTTATCTGTTTATGGACAGATTTGCCTGGATTGCCAAATGTGCGCTCTAAAACAGTTGTCTAAGGTTTCAGAGTCTTTTAGGACTCAAGATTCCTTCTTGACTTCTCGTTCGAAAACTAAGCCACGGATGACTCGAAATATCTCAAAGATAATTTCTTTATGCAGAGATTGAAAATCTCTTCTCGAAACCCCCTCGCGGTGGGCTCCAGATGAAACGGTTGCTCAGAAACTAAGCGTGCAAATGAAAAACAAACTAAACCCAACCAACCAAGTTATCGCACTATCGTCCTCTGACTAAACAGATGCACTCTAGCACAACCCCCGGAAACCTGGACTTAATCCACTAAACACCTCTTTACTGCACCAAAGTTTATCTGACGAGATCGGGTCTTATTAGACACAAGTGTAGGTCTAAGGAGCTCCAAGTCAAGATTTAAGGTTTCTGCACAAGAAAGGTCTCGTAAGAGAGGAACTTCCAAGTTGGTTATGGTATAGTCTCGTCCGTAGAATTTGACAGAGTCAAGATTCTTAGGAGTATGAGTCTTGTGGGACTTTAGATTTTAAGCTTCTCAGCTATATGCAAGATACGGTTTTTAAGGCCGGCAAGGTTTTTAAGGCTTCTGCCTGATTCTCTTATCGGAGCGGATAAACGGTCTTCGGAATGACTTCGGATCTCAAAATTCCCAGTTCAACGGACACGGAGTACTTCGGAGTTACGGAGCGGATTCAACGGAGACGGATACGGTTTAGCACGGAGCTCGACGATCTTAAGAACGGACGATTTATCAAAAGAAACTTTAATTCGGGACACTATCGCAAGACAGCGGAATTCCAGAGTAAAGCCCTCAACCAAATCCTAGCTGTGATGAGGGACAATGGTAGTTGCCTCGTACACGAACTGGGGTCCGATTCAGTGCTGTCCTCTCTGCTCCTCTGGTCTTTTATACTACAGGTATTTACAATTACAAACGATGATCGACTACTTTGGTATACATTGCTTATTAAATAGTCGTCGGATATGCTGCGCGGTTTATGTGATTGGTGGGCCGCGCCCCCTAGGTGTCTGTCTTGAGAGTTGGGGTTGTTACGGTTCCTAGGTTTCTAACCCCTCGATCGGTATAGGACAACTCCTGTTGAACGAGTTGTGTGGTGCATTTCTTAGCCCTGGTCTCCTCCCTTTACGTTCTCTCTTCGTTACTTAGGTAGCGCTGGGCCGTAGCTTTCCAACGGTACCACATACTATAGGTTTCTACGGGATGTACCCCTAAGATTCCGATAATCTTAGACGAACAATCCTAATCTCCTTCGGACATCTCCGCTGGTCTAATGACATGTCACGTGACTCCGGCGCGTCGCGTATTCCAGCTAAGCACGATAAAACTTTGTGGGTTCTAAGGTTCGTAGGTCTGGGGCTTCAACCTTACTTCGCAGAGTGGATGTTCTAAGCCTCCTGGTTTGGTGGATAATAATCCTGATTAACCAGCCACACGGAGATGTGCTGGTTCTTAGATGCGCGCTGTAAATCGCAAAAAGTGCGTGTTTCATAGCTGGTTTTTCTAGCGGCTTATCACCGGCACACTGTAATCAGATGCGGCACACTTTGGCACGCCGTTGTCGCCCCGGCAAGTTCCGATATCAGCCCGAAATTGATTGATGCTCATTTGACATACCCTTTTGGTCTACCTGGACTACATAGAGTGAAGTCTTTGAAGTGCTTTAATTTTTTCCAGGTCGATTCGGAAGTGTAGTAACAGGAGGCAGAAGAGCAGCCGTGTGATACTGGGTTAGGATAGTTAGGCAGCCGTGTAATACCAGACACAAGTCTCGGCTATACAATTTTTTTTCAGGCAAATTCGGGAGTGTAGTGAACGATACAGGTGCGCCACCCCGGAGCTGTACCAGCCATGGAATATCTGCATCGATCTCACATGGTCTGCAAATGAATCACAGGAGACAATGGTCCCCTGCACTTTGGGCCAATGAAGTCTTCCAGAAATGGAAACAACGTGACATGTTCTCGGCTCAGATTCGGCACACCTGGGATCTCCTGTTCGGCAGAGCGGCATACAATCAATGCACTTTTTTACTTTCCGCCGCCTATCTAAAATCCCATATCGGGAAGGCTGATCATTCTCTCAGGGGTTAGGGTTCGGCGCACCGGCGGTGTGGGCGCTTATTCTGGCAGTGCACACCTGGTTCTTCCCCCCACTGTGCATACTGCTCGCCTTTGTATCTCGCCCAGTCCAGAACACACCGTACATCTCAATGGGGCCCCTGAATGTTGAACGTTGAACGTTGAACCTCGACCGTGTCTTATCGTTCGAAGCCAGTCTGGAAGCGTCAACTCTACCTCCAATACTCTCGAACAGTGGGCCTCACGCTGGACGGTCCTGGTGAAGGCGCTCAAGCCGTACGACCTCACCAAGGCGGAGACACTGCAGATTCTCTACCTCGCTATCAAGGAGGATTTGGGTTGCATGCACCGTTCGCACGGACTCGAGATGGGCAGCGCACAGCGGCGCTGCGGCTCCTCTTCCCCTCCGACAACATTGTGCACGGACTCAGAGATGGTGGCGTCGCACGCGCAAGCCTGGCCGCCACCACTGCACCTCGTCCCTGTAAGGGCAACCACGCGGCCCGAGAAGTCAAGGGTCCTGGCGTGGGGAATCCGAAGGTTAATTGACAGGCCGTGCTACTAAGTACAAGTATAGCGCACCTGGCGTGGGGAATCCGAAGAGAAGAACGTCTGAGGATTCCCACGCCCGGAGCCGCCTAAAATACCTACTGACTAGTAGCACGTGCGCGGGGTGATCGGAGCAACCGGAGTGACGCGCATAGGTCCCGTGCGCGGTCACAGGCCACGTGGTATCCGGAACCGGAGTTCCGGCGGGGTCGCGGGAGCGGGCGAGCGGGGGCGGAGGGAGCGACGGGGGGAGCGGCGGAGGGAACGGGGACTGGGGCGGAGGTCGGAGCGGAGGCGGGGTCGGGGGCCGGAGCGGAGACCGGAGCCGGAACCGGAACCGGAACCGGAACGGGGGCCGGAGCGGGGGCTCCCCTGACAGTCCCCGGAAGGAACACCGGCGCCGACTTTGTGTGGGGGGGGGGGCGCGAATCTGCAGCGAGGACTCGCGCGGGCGGCGGTCCTCGTCTGCAGCGCGGACTGAAGACGCGCCCGGGATATGTTGTCGGGGCAGCGCCCATCTT
This sequence comes from Mycena belliarum, assembly GCA_029282135.1. Lineage (NCBI taxonomy): Eukaryota > Fungi > Basidiomycota > Agaricomycetes > Agaricales > Mycenaceae > Mycena > Mycena belliarum. The sequence continues at coordinate 24,790 of JARJCN010000071.1, forward strand.
GCGCGCTGGCGGCGGGAACTCGCGCCACCCGGATCCCGCGTACTTGTGCTACGTCGGGCAGCGTGCACGGGGGCTCGCAATCCGAGTCCACCCGCCGCCGTTGCCATCCCGTCGCTCGGCGATGCTGTGCACGGGGGGTGCGAGTCCGGTGCACACAGGTGTTCATCGTCTGTGGGCAAGGACACTCGTCTGCGGGCACTCCCCTCGTACTCAACTACCGCAAGTGATACACGCATGCAGCGGTGCCTCGTCCCGCGCGTCTGGATCTGGGCGGACGACCCGAACGGCGGGACATGACTCGCACAAACTGTGCGTCTCGATGGCGCGCTGGGGACCGAATACAGGATATTATCATCCTTCCTACTACCACCCTACTCGAACTGTATAGTTTTGTACTATGTCGGAAAAACCCCATATTGGTTGCAACGGATTCACCCGGCTTGGCGGCTTGTATGTGGTTGCAACCGGTTCAAAGGCACTGGCGGGGTGGCTGGGAACGACTTGGAACCAGTTTCAAGCTGTTAGAATCATGCAAAGCCATCTGGAGGCTTGGGAGGGATTCACACAGATTGCAAGTCAACTTGGGGGCCGTCTTCTCTTAATGCTGTCCCGCGCTGACGAAGTGCTGATGAAAGAAGCTAATGTCACTCAATATATCTTATTTTCATGCAAGTTATCAACAAAGTCCACCACATAGAATACTTACCTCGCGCGACACCCCTGAAATTGCATGCTGCCGCACAGCAATACATGTAACCAACAAGTAAACGTCACGGTGTTTGGGACGGAGACTGTGTTCCCGGTTGGTTCCCGCCGCCCGGTGCTCCATTTGTTAATGGGATAAGTACTTGGTCCATGTTCTTGCGCAAACCCCGCAAACAACCCACCAGCTCTTCCGCAGCAGTAGGGTCTACCGTGAAGACATGGCGCGTTGGAACAATGACATTGACATGGACTCAGAGACTGAGTCGGACGGGAAAGTGTTTGTGTAACGTGACCGTAACGGGTCACAGTGACGACAGTGACGCATGACTTTGCGTCATTGTTTTTTTTTTTTTTTTTTTTGTGGGACGTTTGAGTAGCTAGGAGCAACAGCCTCTGCACAACCGTGGCAGTTTTGGCTCCCTTTTGTGCTGTTTAGCGCTCGCGCGCTTCCATACACTTCCAGGCCAATATAATTGTTTGCTCGTCGCCCGTTAAATTTGGAGGCCATGGACTTAGAACCCGGCCAGAGGATATGATACCACCCGAGGAAATGCGCAACCGCACTCGTGTCCGTCGTCGACGCTACACGGCGTGTGGGGTTTTGGATTCCCAGCTCAGGGGCTCCGTCGGATAACTCCGACGCGCCCCATCATTGCCGCTCATCACCCAATACCCACCAAAACCTCGGCCTCCCTTGTCCAGTCTTTCGGGAGGTTTTCCTCGTTCTTCAGAACATTCTTCCAGGTCCGTAGGACCAGTTGTTTTTTCAGTGCTTTCTTGCCATATTTCCACTCGTTTGTCAGGGCTCGGTCAATATTTAGCCTGTTGTTAATGGCTTTCAACCACCTGTTCTGGATCTCAGGTAAGGATGCTGCGTCTTGCGCCCGGATCACCCTCTCACATCGCAGCCTCCATATCAGGTGTGATGACTCGGACATTAGTATGCGGTATAGGTGTGTCTTGCCCACGTCTTTCCCAAACTTTACCGCCGCGCACGACGTAATTTGGCCGATTGTGGGTACCGGTAGGTCTTCTCCGGTCTTAAGGGCCCACAGCTCACTCACGAGTTCCCAGATCTCGCGCTGGCCCGGGAATTCACATCGGGTCAGTATGTGCTCCATTGTTTCGGTTACGCGGCACTTGCTGCATGTGGCCATCCTCTCGAGGCCCTTGATATTTTTCCAGAATTTCCCTACCTTGTAGGCGCCGTGCATCGTCATCCACAGGAAGTACCTGATGTTTCGCGACAGGTCTTTGTGTTTTGTGGATTTCCAGATCCTGCTTTCGAGCGGGATTTCGTCGCTCAGATCTGTGATCGCCGCTTGAGCCAGTTCCATGTTGGCTTTGGTTGCTTTCCTCTTCAGTTTCTCCTGGTAAGCTGGCCGGTTCATTTTGATATGTCTGATGATCTTATAGGCACGGGACTGTGTCATGGCTTGAAGCTTGGCGCCAGGGAGTACTAGCGCCGGGATAGGTCGTGTATTTATTTGGTCAGCAATGGGTTTCGCGCTACCTTGGCCTGCAAGCTGGTCTGCTTCCTCGTTTCCTTCGTTCCCGTCGTGTCCCTTGACCCACTTCAGGGTTGTCCGAGCCTTGCGCCGCCGCAAGTTTGATACGACTTTCTGGATGACTTTGCCATTTGCGACTTCCATGAAGCCTCCGTCCTCCCACTTTTGGAGGTGTTTTGTGACGCCATCTATAGCCAGCTTCGAATCGCTTACTATTCGGAGCGGTGAGTCGATCTGGCATTGTTCCAGAGCTTCGCTTACTGCCACTAGCTCTCCCGTGTTATTTGACTGGCCTATCGAGTCGGGGATACGTAACGATCTGTTTCTGGGGTCGTGGTCCCCAAAGTATACTCCTGCCCCTGCCTGGGCATTTTCCTGGCCATTGTTGAGGGCTGAACCATCTGTGTAGGCAACAACCACTGCTCTATCGGGCTCTGCCGTGTGTTTCGTGTTCGGGGCCGCTGCCCGGAGGTTCCGTGGGTTCCCTTTTGTGAATATACGGAAAGTATCCGACACGTTGCCTTTGGTCGTTATTCGGGGGTCGAATTCGACTTCGTCGTCCTCAAGGTTCTCGTCAGGTGTGGGTTCCGTTTCGTAGTCTTCCGGCTGAGGCTTTGTGGGGTTCCACTTATCTTGTAATGCATCTAGGAGTTCTCTTGCTTTGCGGTAGCAGCCGTGCGGCGTCTTGCACCCAGATGCCCCGCGTGTGAGTTGGCATGCTCCACACCGGCATTTGTTCGATGGTCTGTGTCTTGGTAGGTCCATTTTCTTACCTAGCTCCACTGCCTGTCGGACTAATCTGATCTTGTGTCGTTCCCGTAGGCAGGTCACTATCTTTATGTCGGTGTTGTATACCGAGCGTCCCGCGTAGGATTTCCGGTGATACCACACCGGCATTGCTCCTTGGATGTCCTTTGATACGGCCATTGCGTCCATATCAACACCCTACGTGCGTCCTATACTCATCATGTCAGAAATATCTTTCCCGACTGATGCGGGCGATCTTTTTGGCTCCCACGACTGTAGGTAAGTGTTCATTCGCATCGCTTCTGGTACGCGTATCGCGTCCCTGCTGTCGACCGCAAGCGCAAGGATCTCATCGGCGACGAAGCACCAAAGGGGCCGTCCTGGGCCGAAACTAAGGTAGCTTTTCAGCCATGTCACAGTTATTGCCTCGTTTCTGGCGACAATGTCCAGCAGATCTTTGCCTCCCATGCTCGACGGGGCATAGATTGTCTCTTGATTTACAGTGACACTTTTCTTCCCTCCCCAGAGGAAGTTTCTGATTCGTTTTTCTAGTCTTTGTTCCACCGACTTCGGCATTCCTTGTACAGTGGTTAGGTATTGTGTCATTCCTCCGACTACCATCAGGACGATCAGTCTGCGGCCCTCCATCGTGGGATGGCCGAGTTCCCAGCGCGCGAGCACGTCGTCGATCTTTTCAATGGTGTGTGACCATGTGTCAACTTGAATAATGTTATTGCCTACCCATGCACCTAATGTCCTTATGGGTTCGCCTTCTTTGGCGATTTTGATATGAGCAGGAATCATTGTCCCATCAATCCCGTTTATGAACCGCTGTGCCCTGACGCGGTCTCGGTGGGTTATCGATCCTATCGGGATCATTTCGGTTTTACTGATGTTGAATCTAGCACCTGCCGCTACACACCATTCGTCAAGGACCTCGAGAAGGGCCCCAAAATCGTCGTCGGTGTCGAGATATACCAAGGTGTCGTCGGCGAACAGGCTAGCGATGAGTTTCTCTTCTCTCCCTTTGATTCTGATTCCTTTGAGGGTTGATTTTCGTAGGGATTCCGCTAGCGGCTCTATCGCCAAGTCGAAGAGCAGGCAGGATAGGGGGTCCCCTTGTCTTACCCCTCTGGTTACTTTGAACGGGTGTTCACTGCGCTCGCCATTCACCATGACGTGCGTGTACGCGTCGCTGTATAGAGCTTTGACCGTATTTATAAATTCGTCAGGAATGCCGTAGCTGGCGAGCGATCGCCAGAGGTAATCATGTTCTATCTTGTCATATGCTTTCTCTTGGTCAAGCGCGACGATTACTCCGTCGCGTTCTGTGGCTTCGGCAAGTTCTATTATTCTTTTCGTCAACCAGATCTGATCCCTGATCTGCCGTCCAGGTATGAATCCCGCTTGGTTCGGGTGGATCAAGTCGGGTGCTACCATTGCCAGCTTAATGGTCAGGGCTTTCGTGAAGATCTTGTAGTCAGAGTTTAGTAGAGATATCGGTCTGTAGTTTGCTATATCTGCTCTGTCGTTTTTTTTATAAAGCGGGCACATCCAGCTCTTTGAGAAGCCGGTACCTAGGATCATCTCATTTGTCTCGATGTCATTGTATACCATGAGTATAACTGCGAGAATGTTGAACGCCGGTTTGTCTAGCTTTATTGCAGTCTGGTAGCGTGCATCTAAGATCTTCCATACCTCGTAGGTTATGCCGTCCAGTCCGGGCGCTTTCCCGTTGGCTGATCGTCGGAGTGCTATCCTCACGTCTTCTAAGGTGAGCTTTGCTTTCAAGATGTTAGATTGTCGGGGGTTACTTTGGTCGCTGTTCGCTCTAATACTTGTTGTATTTTTTCTTCCCTTATCTGGGGGGGTGTATCGCCACGTTCATCCTGGATTTTCTTGTGGTAATTTCGGGCTAGTGTCGCCATTCTTTTCGAATTTTTCTCATAGTTGATGTGTCCCTCGTCGTCGGTGTTTAGGATTAATCTGTGGATTACGTCTCGTGGTTTACTCGGCCTGTTTATCGCCGTCCAGTATGGTCCTATGACTTCGCCCTCCAGTCTGTTCCGGATCTGGGCCGTGGTACGGGTGTTTTTGTGTCGTTGTCGTTCGAGTCGCTCCAGTTTGTCCAACAGTATCACACACGATAGTCTTCGTTCCTCCGTTGTAAGCTCCTTGTCTCCGTTGATCAGTTTCATCTTTAGCTCTATCTCGCGGATTTCCTGCGCAATCTTGGGTATCGTGATGCACGCGCGTTGGCGTGCCTTGTCGCCGATATCTTTTTTGAACTTCATCCATAGCTTCTGTGAGTTGTGTTCTCCGTCCCTCGTGTTCAGCGTTACAATCTTTTCTAGCTCATTCTGCAGTGAGAGTCCGCGTTCGTGGATGTATTTTGTCAGTACCGGGTCGCGCATCAGATGGGCTGGCCAGACCCATCGGCCGTGGCCGATAGTGGGGGCGTCTTCCGTGGTGAGTCTCATAGATACCATCCGGTGATCAGTGGGGATTCCCACCGTCTGTATTTCCCATTCGAAGGTGTGTTCAAGGATTGATCTTTTTACCAGGATTCGGTCAATCCTTGACTGGGCGCCCCCTTGTGCCATGGACTGGTGATATGTATACGCGCTAGTGGTTGGGAACGTGTCGCGCCATCCGTCTACCAGCCCGAGGTATTCCTTCAGGTCGTCATATGCTTTGATGATGTTCTCATGTTCTGCCCTGGGTGGGAACCTATCTAGCGGGTCCTCTGCCATGTTAAAGTCCCCTCCCATAACATCCGGCCGGCTAAGTTCCGGTCTGTCCTCAAAGAATTTCTGTATTGTGACCCAGAAGTCCGCGTTTTCCCTTGGTGCATTGGGTGCGTAGATCCCGAGGATCGTGAGCGGCTTGCCGTTTACGTTTTTCAGTTCCGTTAGCATCGCGCGCCCTGGTACTATCTCTGTTGTTTTCACTTCGCCTGTTTTCACCATGTTTTTATTTAGGACTATCGCTGCTCTTTTCGCGTTCGAGGTCAGTGGGTATTTGGTGAACTCTGTGTGTAGGACACGGCCGAAGAGTTGATCGATCGCCGCTTTCCTTTCGTCGTCCAGGTGAGCCTCCCCGATTATCATGATTCCCACCTTCTGCTCTCTCATTACTTGCCAAAGCTCGTACCATTTGTTGTCTTGGTGGCGGACATCGGTGTTGCCCTGTCCACGGATATTCAGGGCAGCAATTTTTACCGATGCTTTCATGTTTTTCTTTCCCCGTCCTCGGACTCTGGCCGAGGCCCCAGGGTATTGTCGTACTTGTGGGGGCTCGGGCGGTAGGTTTGGTGGCAGCTGTGGTGGTGCGACTCCTTGCATGAGCTCATTCCACTCTTCGGCATATCGGGTGTTCCGCTCTTCGTCTGTTTCGTCTGTGTTTGCCTCCTCAGGTACAGGGAACGGGAGGTCATCTCTCGCCGGCGTGTGCGGCTGGTCCGAGCGTGTCATGCTCGCGTGGTTCGCGTCTGGTTCAGGGTTCAGGAACGGACTACTGTACTATTTCATTCAGGTCGACCGTCACGCGTCACGCCCACCCTGGTCGATGGCGAATTTTGGTCGTTTGTCACGCGTCACCCACTCCGTGGTCGAATTGAATTTCCGTCACGCTGGTCCAATTTTGCTCAAAATGGTGCTCGCGACGCGAAAATACCAAAAAAAATCGGTCCGCTGGTCGAAGATTTCGGTTTGTCACGCACAATTTTGGCCTTGGTCGGATGGTCGAATCGGTACTTTGTGTCACGCGTCACACCCTAGGTCGATCTGAATGAAATAATACAGTATGGTCGGTCCGAGACTGGGTCGGTCTCAACGCGGTCTGCGTTCGGGGGCAGTTCGTCGCCCCCGCCTGCGTGCTCGTGGCCGCAGGTTGTGTAGGTAGTCGCCCATCATTGACGAGTCGGGGGTGGGCAGTCCCTATTGAGGGTGTAGCACCAGCCCGACTCGTCTCCGGGCGGCTACTTACACATTCCCCTCCAGTCTGTTGGCTATCGTCGGGATTACGGGGGCCGGTGGCGGAGCCCCCGCTCCCTCCAGCCTCAGACGACGATATTCCGGGTACCCTGTTTGTTACGTCCGCACTATTTTCATTATATGTACTTTGTGGGGCGGGTAAAGGAACCGCCTCTCGCCCGCAAAGCTTGAGGCGGTATGTCCTACCGGGGGGGTGGGGTTAGTGGCGTGAGCCCACGATACTATGTGGGAGTATCGCGGGCTCTGCGGCACCATGCCAGGACTGCTGGCCAGCGGACCCCGGCCTAAATAGGCCCCGCTGTTACAGCGCAGCTCGCGCGGGTCCGTCGTAAGACATCCCCGCGTTCGCCACGCAAAAACCCTCCCCCGTTTCCTGTCCTACACTTTCGTGTAGTCAGTAGATTTGGCGGGTTAGGGGTGCGCGCGGTTCTTGCGCGACTTCTTCCGGTCCCATTACCGGGTATATTGTGCGGCTCTCGGCGGCACTTCCCTGTTATAGGGGGAGGCATCTTCAGCCCAGGTGTCGTCCTACTTAATGGTCAGGGCAGCGAGCGAGCAGGGGTGAATTCAATGTCTACTACATGTACACAGCTGGTGTACGTAGACTTTTCCGTAGCGGGGGCATCAATGTACGATAATTATAATTTTTTTTTTTTTTTTTGGGGGGGGGCGGCGGACTGTCCTCTAGTTCCCACCGCGTCCTCGACCGCCGCGTCCACCGCGTCCGCCGCGTCCTCGGGCAGGGCCTTCGCGGTTGCCACCGTGGCCTCCACCGCGTCCTCCGGTCCGGGGTACTAGGGGCCCTTCAGTGAACTCGCTGAGTTGACCTTTGGGGCCCCACCAAAGGGGGTCTTTGGTGAAGGGGCACGCCGACGCGTAGTGCGTGTCGTGCTTGCAGATCACGCAGCGCGGGCCAGGCGCGGGCTGGGGGGGGTGGGAGATCGACTTGAAGGTAAAATAGCCTTGGACTATTCGTTCGTCGTTGAACGAGTCCGTGATGGCCTTCCAGTGGGCCGCGTCGTCCGTGCAGGGGCGTATGAACACGGTGTACGCGTCCATGTGCGTGGAGTAGCGGACTTCGATCGACTGCGACAGCTTGTAGCGGCGTTCCGCGAGCGGGGTGTTGTTGAAGGCGTAGCGCTGGAGGGCCGAGCCGACGGCGACGCTGGTCCATATGAGCCAGGAGACGCCGGCGCGCAGCGCCTCCCGTGCTTCCGGGCAGTCCTCCGCGTCGAGGATCTTGTAGAGGGCGGCAACCCACGGCAGCCTGAACTGGCTGATACGCATCACGGCGACCGTGAGCTCGGGGGAGGCGGCGAGGATATGATGGGCCACCACGGCGTTGAGCTCCGCGGGGACGGTCATCCGTATCCCGAAGACGTTGGGGCCTCCGTAGCGGTTAGGACGACCTATCTGGTCGGTATACTCCGGGTCGGCCGGGGCGATCGTGAAGGTCCGCACGCTTTCCGCAGTGGCGAAGCCCCCTTCGATGAGCTTGCGGCGGAAGGCCGCCGGGGTGTCGGGGATGCGTTCAGTGAGGTACTTACCCCCGTTGAACGGAATGCCCACGATGTGCTTGCCGGGCATGGTGGTGATCATCCGGGTGCTTTCGCCGTGGCAGTTACTGAAGGCGTCGGCCATCGACATCACCGTGCTATCCCACGTGCCCACGTTCGGCGTGAACACGATGGCTTTCCCTAGGTCCGCGGGGCCAGTAGGTTCGCGTTGCGGGACTGGGGGGACTTTGCGGTGGGGGTTGAGGTTCGTGTCCGTTGGGGGGGTCGCGGCGTGGGTCGAAAGCGCCGGGAATGCGAACCCGTCCACTACGAGAACACCGTAGACCCAGGAACCTCCCGGGGGCAGTGCGGGCAGGTATCCCCCGACCGCGGGAGCCGGGGCGTCTCGGAGGGGGATGAAGGCCGCGGGGGTCATGGGGGGCTGACGGAACGCGAGCGCGTTATGTTCTGCCTGTTGGGCCGGGTCATCGAAGATGAAGTGGTGGCCGGGCCCGTTTGCGATAAGGGGTTCATGCGCAGCGTCGGTGTCCATTTCGTCGGCGCGCGCGTTCGCAGCCACAATGGGGTGGGGGACGACGGGGACGACGACCGTGGTGCGGGGTTCGGCAGGCATGGGGGGATCTACTTCCATGTTGGTCTGAATGTTGTCAACGTTGGCGACGGTAACGTGCGTCATGCCTCCTTCCTCGACTTCGGACATGCCGGCTGCCTGGTCGGGCATGGGCGATGCTTGCGCGTCATTTGCGGGCGGGGCCGTGTCGGCGTTGTCGATGGACATAGCCTGTACCTCGCCCTCATCGTCGGCGTCGTCCGCCGGGTCGCCTGTTCCCACCGTAGGTGGGTTCACTAGGTGGTTGGTGTCAGTTGTCGTTTGTCGCGTATATAGATCTCACATACCTTCGCGGATTTCGCCGTCTTCGGGCTCGCTGACGTCGGTCTGGTGATGTCCCGTGTCGACCTCGGCCTGGGGACGAGCAGACGGGGACGGGGACTGGCTTTGAGTCCTTAGGAGGTCCTCGCGGCGTCTCGAGTTGGGGGGGGTCTTTTGAAATATCCCAGGTGAGAACCTAGGTCCGGACGCAAAGAGGCCAGTGACCGACGGGGACCCGCCTATAAAGACGTCGCTGCGGGGGGCCGGGAAGATGCTGCGGCCTTTCCCTTTAGCGACGGCGCCTGGGACCTTGCGGTTCACTGGCGACGACTCGCGGCCGCGGGACCTTATGCCCGGCATGTGGGTCGGCGCATCGTCGTCAGCTTCTTGGGTCCGAAGGACCTTTTTGTTTGGGCTGGTGTCGTCGCCGCTAGTGTCGTCGTCGTCGACGGTGATGGGTGTCTCGGTGGTCGGCACGGCGTTGGTCGCGGTGTTGTCCGCGAGGGGGAGGGTGTCCTTCTCCGGTCCGTTGACGGTTTGTTCGAGGGTGTTGCTCATTTTGACAGATCGAAGGGACGTGGGTGTTCTTCTGAGTCTGATTCTTTGTCCCCGTTCTGCGTCCGTTCTTATAAATAACCCAGCTGGCTGTACAGTCACACGTGGTTTAAAGCCGGAGTGGATTTTCTTGGTCAAGGTTGGTGTCAGGCTCAGTGAGGTCTTAGGTTGCAGGCAGTAGGGTTCTTGTGCACAGAGAGCATACGGAGAGTCTTCTATAATAGCCCAGAGTCCAGTGTCTACAGAAGAGATTCTTCTAGTACTTGTCATTCGTGCGATGGCAGGTTTGCGACCGTGTCGGTTTTGGCAGGGGGTCGCGCCTCGAGGATTGTGTCTCCTGGTGCTGGTCGGCACGTCCCGGGTCGGGCTCTTCCATGGTCGTGGATGGGGATGGCGTTACAGCCCCCCCGCTGCAGGTCGCAGTCGGGGAGGCCACGTAACGACTTTCCACCACCGAGATGATGGTGGTAAGAAGTCACGAGGCCTCCCCACTTTGCGTCATTGTGGAGCGGCGACAACACTTAAAAAACGACTGACTGCTGGCCGCTTCCCTTGCCTTCCACCATCACCATCTCTCTATGTCCCCACTCCACCCTCTTGTCCCTTCGTTATCCCTAGCCTCACTGTGATTCAATATTCAATATTCAATCATTGGCACCAATTGACAACCTATTGACACGGCTCACGTTGCGCAGGGAGCGCGAAGACTTGGACGCAGCAAGACGCTTGGTTCGCGCCTCGGGCGCGCGCTCTCGGATGCATCACTCGGCAACATCGCCCAATGTGTCCCCACCTCAGTCTCTGCCCCCGCTAGCATCTATTCCTCTACCTTGTCTCTTCTTGACTCGTTCCTCGCTCTGAATCCTCTACCGTAGTTCGCGTCCAGCGCCGTCAACATTCGGTACGAGCGCACCGCCGAGCGGTATGTCACCTCCATATCCACACGCCCCGTATCTGTTCCGGCGCCTTCCCTTGTCTAGCCCCGCCCCATTCATCTCTCCCGCGGCTGATCATCCATTCCCCCCCGTTAACGTTGTTTCCTCTTACCCCGCCTTGTGTTAGTCTTTGACAACTGTTTGCAGGCCACAAGCTCTCATTCGATGCTGCTACATTGGTGCTGTATTAGATACAAATTGAATAAGATTTTTCATTTTTTTTGGCTGCGTTGCCCACACTACTTGCAACGGCCTGGGACACATCCCAAGGTCTAATTTACATTGCAGGGTTTGAGCGGCTTCGAACCGCTTTGATGAACCTCAACTATTACATGAAAGCCACAAAAAAATTTTGACCATAGAACGCCATGCAACCGGTTGCATGGCGTTTAGACCCGCCTAGGATTTTTCCGACATATATAATAATGGATGCCTTGTGCTCACAATGCTGTTTCATTTCCCTGGTCGTTGGCCGCTCGTCACTTTACACCAGGAGACGCTGTGCTGCTGGTCCGCTGATCATGACCAGTTGACCCCTGAGAGGATGCCGCCTGCCGCGATCAACCTCCCCGATATGGGAATTTAGATAGGCGGCCGAAAGTTAACAAGTCAATCAATGCATCAACTCCTATCGGAGGCTGACGCAAGGCTGATGGGTCTGGTCTTCGGGACTCTTCCACCTCCCTTGGGCTAAAGCTACCAGGGATATACTGAAGAATCAATGAGGTCAAAACCTGCCTTTTAATTGGCCCCGGCACTTCTGCTTCAGTGCTCGCTCAGGCTCGCTCACTGATCGAGACCATCGGTGCTGTGCTAAATCAGCGGCTCTCACTGCTATGCCTTCATTCTTTTCTCTTATGAGTCGACGAGTTTCTCTTGCCTGGCAGCGGCCTGGATATGATGGGCTTGGGCAGATATACACATCTCCTTGTCGAGATAACACTACTGCACTGCTCTGTAAAGAAAAAGAGCAGCTTCAATGATCTCGCCGAAGTTGCCGAAGACCCTTCCCATTCTAGGTAATTTGATCGGACGCGAAAAGTTCACAAGTGCTAGGACTTGTTAGCTAGGTGGGCCGGCATCTCGGCGCCACAGCGTTGTCTTGACTCCTTCATTTCCACCGTCTCCTGCTTCGCTCCTCCTCGTCCTCCCGTCATCGTCCTTGCCCTCAAGCTTGCTCGTTGTGCTCTGCTTGCTTCTCACCCCCACTTTTTTCGAGACTTCAACGATCCAACTGTACCATGGCAAGCCCCGCGTGGCACTACGTCCTCAAATTCATCATTACGGGTGCGCTCTCCCCAACCTCGCAGCACAATCGCCTTGACACGAAGTAAATTGGATCGCAGGAGACGCAGCAGTCGGCAAATCTTCGCTCCTCGTGCGCCTCACCGACCAGCGCTTCCTCGCGAACCCAGATCCCACGGTGCGTCCAAGATTCATCGAGAAGGGACGAGCAATACTGACTTCGTGGACATAGCTGGGCGTCGAGTTCGGCTCGAAGCTCATCACGCTACCCGGCCCGGACGCGACGGTCGTGAAGCTGCAGTGCTGGGACACTGCGGGCACGGAGAGCTTCCGCTCGATTACCCGGTCATATTACCGGGGTGCTGCTGGTGCGTGCTCTACTCACCGTCCTAGAGCGTCGCTCATGGCGGGCAGGGTGCTTGCTGGTGTACGACGTCACCTCGCGACGCTCGTTCGAGAACGTGCGCAATTGGCTCGCAGATGTGAGAGCACACGCAGACGCGCACGTCAGCTGTATATTGGTGGGGAACAAAGCCGATCTGTGCGATGATGATGGTGCGTCTGCCTCCCATTCTCGCCCCTGCCTCTTGTCTGCCTCTTTTCCGATCCTCTCGTGCCCTTCTTGCGCCGTGCGATGGGTGGGCACGATAGCGGCGGAATCTCGGGCGACAGGAACCGGGGCTCTGCCTCGCATCTTCGCACCTGTGGCATGGGGTCTGTGTGCACAGGCTGTGTCGCCCATGGGTCACGCGGTGTCCCCGTATCTGGGGACGGCGTTTTGCCCTCGATGCGGTCTCATCCCGGAGCGGGGTATGTAGCCTATCGCGGGGCCTCTCCGAGTACCCGGCGAGCGAGCACACGCCTTTTTCCTTCCCTTCCAGTCACACTGTCCCCTTCTCCCGTCCTCCGCTAACACCTCAGTCTCAGAATCCAAACGCGCCGTCTCCAGCGCAGAAGGCGCACTCCTCGCGGCGGAGGAAGGCCTGCTCTTCGCGGAGGCATCCGCGAAGAACGGCGCGGGCGTCGAGGAGGCGTTCGTCCGCGCTGCGCAAGCCGTGCTGGATAAAGTGCGGGGCGGGAAGTTTGACGATGCCCGGGTAAGTGGGCTTCTTCGTGGACTGGGAGTCCTTACCTCGTCCCTTCCTGGCGCTTGCCGTCACCATCCCATCCCTGTCCCCGCCTACGTCTACGTCCTACTGCGCTCCTTCCCCCTCGCGGCCCCACGTATATAATGCCCCTCATCCCCGTCCATTCCATGACCTTGCCCGCCGCACCCTCTCCTCCCCTCCCCCTTCCCCCGCCCGTCCCGACCCACGCTAACCACCCCCACAGTCTCCCGGCGTGAAGCTCTCCACGCCCGGCGCGGCGCTCCCCGCGGAGAAGCCCGCGGGGGACTGCTGCTAGCAGCGCCCCCTCCTCCCCCCGCGTGTCCCCGCGCATCCTGCGTCCGTTCGTGCTGTGTCCGCCCGTTTCCGTCTGTGTTCTCGCCTCTCTGTCCCATCCTCATCTCCACCACCGCCTGTCTGTCATCCGCTCCGCCTCCTTCCATACCCCTCCATCGGTATCCGCGCCGCCTTCCCTCCCCTTCACCGTCGGCCCCGCCGCGTAGCCCCCACCCCCGCGCCGCCTCCACACTGCCTCTCCAGTCTCCCCCCGCCAGGCGTCGTCGCTCCACCGCCGCCATCGATGAGTTGGGCAAGTGCAGCAGACTTCCTAATCGGGCGACTGTATCGCCCAATCGGGAAGGTCTTGCGAGTGGAGTCTTCGGCGAAGGGACGAGGTCTGACCACGACAATGGCGGGGCTCGTAGGCGCGGTAGCATAGACCCGGACACGACGTGATGCGGACCCGGTACAGACAAGACACGGCGGCACAGATACGATACAGGACGACACGATACGCACGGGCGGATACAGATACAGATACGATACGATACTGCAACGCGCCACCCTCCCCCTCTTCCCCTACCGACTCTACCCTACCGCCGTGGAATGCGTAATAATGTGTACTGCTTTGTACGACTGTGGAATGTAGGATGTAGGATGTACGCCTCCTGCTTGAAGGCGTCTATGCCTGCCTCGTTCCCCTCACCAGAGGCCAAACGTGTCTCGTCTAGTCGTTGGGGGCGCGGGCGCGGGACGCCTGTAACGCCAAGACTCAGCGCACCTGCGCCTTGATTCCAGCGCCAGGCACGGAGTCGCGGGGAACTAACATAATGATACACTAGATTACAGCAGCGCGAGCGCCTCAGCATATGATTACATGTGCATAGGGATTCGGTATTCATACGGTACGGTACTTTCTGGCGTCTACGCGCCTCTGTGCTTGTGCTTCTGCTCGACGTTTTCGGGCGCCGTCGGGCTTCATCTCGGCCTGTTTTTGGGCCCACCGCAAAAAAAAAAGAGCAGCGCTACGGTGCGCCCGCCGCAGCCCCAGAGCGACACACGCCCTCCCACTCGCGCAGCTGCGCGCGGAAGCCCCAGTTTGGGTTTGCGACGGGGCGGCGCGTGGTGACGTACATGAGCGCGGCGGGTGCGGAGAGCGTCGTTGTGCAGCGCGGCGCAGGGGTGGGGGTGCCGGCGGGGCTGGGTTGTAGCAGGGGTGGTGGTGGAGGGGCCGAAAAGGCGGAGGAAGAGGAAGATGCGGACGACGCAGACGAAGGGGAGGATGAGCACTCGTCGGATTCTAACTCGTCGCCCCCGACCTCCGCGAGGGGCAGCGCGACGAGCAGCGCCGCGCCCACAGCCGGCGAGCGCGAGATGCCGTGCGCGCAGTGGATCAGGATGCGCACGTGTTTGTGCTCCCTTTCCGTGTTGCCTCCCTCGTCGTCTGCGCCCAAAGCCAGCGCGCGCCGCACCCACGCGACGACGGGCGCGAGCGTGCCGACGAGCTCCGCGAAGGGTGTGTCCGCGAGGGGCACCTGAAGGTGGTGGGTGGGCGGAATGTGGGCCGGGATGTGTACTGGGGGGCGGGGTTAGCGTTTAGGTAAAGACAGAAGGGGGAAGAGAGGAAGGGAAAGGAGAGGGCGGTGCGCGGCGTGGCGTGCCCGGGTGGCAGGGCAGGAGGGCTGCGCCCACACGAAACGGCGAAACTGAATGCAACGCGAAAATAAATGCGACGGCACCCTCCTCCTGCACGGATCCCAGCTCCCGAAACGGGCACTTGCGCAGTGTAGGAGGAGGCCGCCGCCTGCGCAGTGCGGTAGGAGTCCGACGCGCCCCCGACGCGTCGCACCACACGCCGTACATCGCCCTGCGCCCACAGGAAATACGAAAATAAACGCGAGGGCTCATACCGGCGCGGAGTCCGTCAACGCCATTGAGAGTAGGCCCCCGCCTGGCACCGCCCGCCGAGCACGAAACGCATCCCGGACGAAGCGAAACGCGAAGTACAAATAACACCCCTCCGGGCAGTGGAACCCGAAGTGCACTCAGACGAAACGGACGCCACGCCCGAGCACGCGCGTCTCAGCCTGCCGCCGTCGCGCGTCTGACGCGACGCGAGACGCCAGACGGCGTGTCCGCCAAGCCCGCGGGCGCCGTCCCGTCTCAGCTAGCGTCTACAGTACACGCTCGCCGCTTGTCGGGGCCCCAACATGCACTCCGCCCGGGCGAACAAGACGCGACGCCAGACTCGGGTGTCGAGGACGCGCCCGCCAAGCACTCCACACGCCCGCGCGTCTGAGCCGCGGTCGCACTTCTGACGCGGGCCGGACGCCGAGCCCAAGCTCCAGGCGTGTCCCGCGTATGGTCCCATACCATGGGCGGGGGCACAATACCAAATAAAAAAATCAAGAAAAAAACGCAACGCACCCCTCTCCCCCAACACGCTCACCACGTGCGTCACCCCCTCCCTCTTCAACAATTGCGCGTCCTCGGCGGCGGCGAGGTCGGAGATGGCGAGGTGCGGCGTGATGTGCGAGAACGAGGGCGTGGGGGAGACGGTGGGGTCCAAGACGGGTTGTTGCAGCCGTTTGTGCGCAGCCGCGAGCTTTTGGGGTGCGGTGAAAGAGAACGCGCGGGCGCAGGCGGGGAATGCGGAGCGCGGGCCCCGCTCCACATCCCCCTGCGCGGGCGCCAAGGGCGACGCGCTGCACGGCGCGCTGGCCGAGTGCGCGTGCCGCGTCTTCCGCGGTTTTGTCTCCCCACACGGCGAGAGGACGAGGGTACGGGGCAGGTTGAGCGCGTTGACGTTAACACTGAGGCTGAGGCCGAGGCCGACGCTGAGGCGGAGACGCAGGGCGCGCGGGGGGTAGGGCGCGGTCGCGGCGCGGCGGTGGGCGCGTGCCGTCGCCGTCGCTGGCGCTGGCGGGGGCGAGGCGGAGGCGGAAGCGGAAGCGGAAGCGGGGGGTGCGGCGGGGCTCGAAGACGGGGTGGAAGCCTATAGAGAAACATCAGTGGTGAGGGGGAATGGCAAGGGGGGACGCACGGGTGAGGCGGGGGCGGGGGCGAGGCACACCATCGCTATCCAGCAAGCTACTCCAGCGAAGAATAATAATGGGTCCAAGGAAGAGAATCGCCCGCGACGGAAGCCAGAGCCAGACAAGAGCGAGCGAAAGCAAGAGCGACAGGCGAAAGCGAAAGCGAAGAGAAAAAACCAACGACCCGAAACTCGCTTTTGTTTTTCTTGCACTTATACTTTAACCCGTACGTCCCGGCCGAAAATTTGCAATCGCGCTGAATAAGACGCTCGCGCTCGCGGGCGTGTCAGTGAGTCACCGTCCACCCCGTAGTGGTGGTGGGCACCGACCGCATCATGATGGGCTGATGGGAAGTCCGGTAACTAAACTTTACCGGCAAATCTGTGGTTCTTACTTCTCCTGCGTTCCCTAACGCGATTCAGCCCTCTGGCAGCTACAGAATGTATTATGATAGTAAGTATGTATGGTATATTACCGGATTAAAATTAAAATGGAGCGCCATCACCCTCAAACTTGCCAAAATCTTCGTCGTCGCTGTGATAGTACTCCCAAACAAAGCCTACCGCCATTTGTGGTCCCGAATAGCCTATGTTCTGGCCAGAAGAGGCTTTGAGAAGCTCTAGGTGGGCCTTGAATGTGTTAACAAGCATCGTCTGCTTGTCTGCGAGCCTCGGGATGTGTGATTTCTTCGGAATCACAATTCTAGGTACCCTGGGCATTGTATGGCCTGAGATTTATTGTTGCACTAGGTCAATAGCTGTCCAGCTCCAGTTATTGGAGACCCATACCAGTTCGGGGCTCTCAGCAGCCTTGCGCGACGCGACGAGCGAGGTGATGTGTGACGAACGCGTCAGGTCACAGCCCAATTAGGGAAATTGGCGGGCAAATGATAGATGTACCACTACATCAGATAGGGCCAGAATCACGCGTCGGCACATTGACCCGGACGTGTTTTTGGGTCCAAACTCCACTAATATAAGCCGCTTTTGGTGATTTTGTCGCCTCACCGTTGATATGGACAAGTTGTAGGTCTGAACGATTTCAAACTGGAAAAAAGCGCTCTATATGTTGATAGATACTGTTTATTACAGTTTTGTCTGACCCTCACCCTATTTTTCTCTGTCCTCCCTCTCGCCCCAAGGTACATACCATGTTTTGGAGGTAGACTCGGATCAATCGGTCCCATCAGTTGCCATCACTG
Source organism: Mycena belliarum (assembly GCA_029282135.1). Lineage (NCBI taxonomy): Eukaryota > Fungi > Basidiomycota > Agaricomycetes > Agaricales > Mycenaceae > Mycena > Mycena belliarum. Next base: position 42,489 of record JARJCN010000071.1, read on the forward strand.
ATGCGGTCGGTGCCCACCACCACCCGTAGCGCCACTGACTGACGCGCCGTGGCCGTGATAGTGATGGGCTGGCGTTTGACTGGGTGATGCGGCTGCGGCGCTATCTGTTATGTTATATGTTGTGTTATATGTTTACGCGTAGGCGCTGCGCGCGGGGTGAGATGACACGCACAGATGGCGATGGATGGCGGCCTCGGGCGTTTGTGCGTTTGGGTTTGGGGTGGTTGAGATACGCGACGAAAGGACAAAGCGGCGCGGCGTGATGCAGACACAGGGACGGAAAGGACACGGAAATTAGCGTGTTGGACTTGAAGACACCGAAATGAAAGAGATGGGGGCGCGTTTACCCACATGCACACCCTATATACCCCAGCTCAGTGTATACAGCCCTGCGCAGCGCTGTACAGGCAAGGAAAGCCGCGGCGACCGACACGGGCACGGGACGGGCGAGGGCGACAGGCAAGTTGAAGGGGCTGCGCGGCGAGCGGACGGATCAGGCACCGCCACGGGAACGGATCAGCGTTGCGAGGCGCATCGCCGCGTGATCCCGATCTCCGTAGCCCGATTTGGATGCGGGCCGGTCATTTGGATCGCGTTCGTCTCGGAGAACGTTTGAGATTGATGAACATTTGGTCGTGTGCAGTCCTGTTTGAGCTTTGGTGGCGCGGCAAGGGACTTGTTTACTAGTTTACTACTTCATACCGCGCCTCTGCCTAATACAAGACTGAGGTCCGGTAGGTGCCGGCGATGGCGGGCGTCGACCAGGGTACCAGAGGTAGGAAGGCAGGAAGCCGACACACAAAATAAGTACATCAATATAAGTACATCACATAGTACATAACACACCCATCAGTCCCAACGCAGCCTCAACTGCGAAATTCTTGCCAAAACGCGTCGCTGTTGGGATGTCGGAGAGCGACATATAAGTATCGCCCAGCTCTTCCCAGGCTGCCTCGGGCAGGCCTCGAGGTCATGTGGGCGTGGGCGTGCGAGCGAGCTATTACGGTCCAAACTATTCCTGGCAGGATATACTAGTCCTTGCCGTGCACACCACGCAAGTACTAGTTCAACAAGCTCAATGGGCGAGTCACGTTCCTCTTGCAATTGATTGCAACTTATTCAAGTTATTGCAACTGTGTTTCGCTCGATGGGATGGGATGAATATTAATCCGCAAATCATACTAATAGGATACAAATGGTAACAGTGACGCGCCGACGATCAAACACGACACAACCGTCGCCAAGAGCGATAAATTAAACCGGCAGATCGGATTGAATTGAATACATTGTAATGAACTAACTGAGGTTGCGGTGAGTGTGCTGAGGCGCGGGCGCCTCGTATTATTATCTCGTATACTGTCTACGTCAGGAAACCGCGAGAGAACGCGACACGGCGATAATCCCAGTGCTTGATCCTGTACTATCCATTCACAACCACCACTCGGAACTTGGATGTCTGCCACGGTAGCAGGGAGGTTCTACGTTACGCGTAGCCCAAGCTCCGAATCAAGTAGCAGCAACTCCCGACTCCAAACACCAATTTCCATTCGGCGCCCCCCACGCCGACTAGAATTTGCTGCTCGGCGGCCATACAGAAAACTACAACGAACCACTTGTGCACAACCAGAAATCAAGGTCGCGTCCTAGGCCTAACTCATGACAGCTCACGACGCCGCACCTTGCTCTGATCCAGGAACATCTCGGTTGATTAATGAGTCCGTGCAGCTCGGGGCCCCTATCTGAGACTCACTGCGTTGAGGCCCCCTGAAGACATAGGGTCTGCCTACCCCCATAGACAGAGGTGTAGACACATGCCTATGTCTACATGTGCGTACATCTACAGACAGCCCCTGTGGGGATCAGTGAATCTGTGCCAAGGTGTGCCTACCCCCATAGGCAAAGGTAGGCAGAGGTAGAGCCTCTGCCTAGTTCTTCTTGTACTGATTTGACTTGGATTTGACCTTCAATTTTTTTGCGCTGGATTTGTGGTTGAATCGCTAGACCGAGGGTTGCCAAGCTGTGTGTGCGTCGGTCAAGGCGGGCCGGCAGAGGTACAGCCACTTAGGCACGTGTATGCACAGCCTGTCTACCGTGGGTAGACACATGTAGAGCTGATGTAGTTTATGCAAGACAGACCCCATGTAGACAGGGGCCGTCTACATGGATTGACAGATGTACACCGAGGTACACTGATATAGACAGATGTAGTTTATGCTAGACAGAGTCTGTCTACAAAGGGTCTCAACACAGTGACTGTCGATCATACCGCGTTTCGGATTAATCGGCACAAGCCGCACACATTAGGCTAAGTACCACATTTGCGGTTTATTATTGGTGTGTATCTGTGTGTATGATATGAAAGAGGGAGAGTTGTACGTTTCATCGCGGCGAGGCCGCCGCTCTGGTTGCGCTCCGCGTTATGCCGCAAATAAACGGAGGATCGAGGTGGATACAAGCTTGAGGAGAATACAAGGATGGCTTGCCGGGCATCTCAGCACCGGAAATCACACACTTGGGGGACACAAGGCACGCCTCGAGTCGGATCCGTAGTTGGACAGCGGGCTCATGTGTATGTAACTTATGTATCTCAGTGCTGCACCTGATCCGTCCCCTATGACGAACCCCGTTTCGATTAACCAAAATAAACACTGGCAGCGAGGCGAAAAGCCGTAGGCCGTACCTATGATTGACAGGGCACTCTGCGTCGAAAAACGGCGATCAACTCGAGGTCCGACCGTGCATATGCAGAACAGAGACGAACCTTCAACCCGGTGCATGCATATGTAGAGTTCAATGCCACGGCGTCTCGAGAGTCAAACACCCGGAGAGCACATCTCCGAGACGATCTCCGTCCGACACTCAAGCCCCATGCGTCGGACTCGCGCACCGCACGGAGACTTTGTTAACGGCGCATGCATGAGTACTAGTGCATCAAGGCACAGCTCTGATCCGCGTGGTGCATCCCTCCGCATGCCGACACTGATATATTATATCCCAGTCGCGGGCGGGCTTCCGCCAACGGGTAGGTCTGCGCGGGATGTGCTACCACAGATAATGTTAAATTTAAGGCACAGCTCTGATCCTCCACGCCTCCGCATGCCCGTTGCCAACATCGAGCGGGCGGCCTTTTTGTACAGCGGGCCGGGGTAGGTCTGCACGACCTAACGGACTCATGGGTGCTGCCGTGATTGCCAAAGTATAATCACTCAATACTTCAACTAGCTCAACTTGAAGTCCTAAATAGGCAACGTAGCGACGGGCGGGCCGGGCCGGCTGTTGTTGGTGTTTCGGCGTTCTCGGCCGCCCTTCCTGTGCTAAAGCGCTGCGCTGCACCACGCCGTCTTCCCCACCAGTGTATTTTCGAATTCCTCGCTCGGGAATCTCATATTGAACGCTGAGAAACGGGCCGGCCATTATCGATTAAGTATGACAGGACAGTCTATCTAGTTAAGTATCTTTAATGAACGCTCGACGTCGCTGATCTCAATTCTAGCCTGTTTACTGCAACAGGTTAGCGCTTAGCGCTTAGCGCTACTGAGCGCCTAGTCTAGCGTCGAATATTCGATTTCAAAGATCCAAAGTGATGCGCCCCCATAGCGGGATCACATGATATCGTATAACTGTTAAACTGTGTTCCCCGACGGTATACGGGAATTTCAAGAGGTGAAATTGAAGAGCGTTCCCGCTGGCTGGCACTGGTCGTAGCAGCATTGGTCGTCGCTGTCTGACCTCTGGGTTCAAACCTCTGGATATGATGATGTTGGAGAATATATTTTCGATCAACAGGCATGATCTCCTCCCGCGTCCTGAGTTCCGAATCTCCCGATGGTCACGGTGCGCTACTGCGACATCCGGACAACCTCTCGTCCCTACAATGACACTATATAGCATCTTGCCTCTCGCCTCTCTCGCGTCGTCATTGATTATACTGGACAGCTGATTGCTCTTGATTGCTATTGCCATGTAATCGACGCGAGTCGTTGTGCACAGTGTTCCGGGCTTCCGAGGCGCGGGTTGGATATACATATGTAACTTAACTGTCTGCGCGCTGCTGATTGTTGTGTATCGAAGTCCCAGGGCGGGCCCAGGTGTATTCTAGCTTAGCGCGTCGTGGTCTTGAAAATATGTAACAGTCTGCCACAGAATGATACACCACCGCAAATCCCGAAAGGCAAAGAAAGGCATATCTGATGATTAGAATATACATGTACATGTACACATCCGGCCTGCCCCCATCTCGACTACTGTTGCGCAGAGACCTTTACGCCGCCTCACGCTTCCACGGAACGGACTGCTCTGTCAAGATACAGTTGTAAGTGTTGTAAGTAGTACTCGGCGGTCCTTCAATTATAAGTTGGGATGGCGGACCGTGGCGATTCCATAGCAACTTCACACCAAACGGAAGGCCATCTTCGATCGACGGTTCAATGCACCCCGGCCAGCAACGGACCAAGTTGAAGCACGGATCATGATGGCCTTGGTTCTTGACGTTGAGTACGAGCCGGCCTCGAACGGGCCTGGTCAAGTTCCGAGTCGCGTACTCTCGCGTACTTATGCGCAGATACACATACCGTATACGCGCTTCTCCTGGCCGCATCTATGATGACCTCGGTCAGCAGTGGTCGGGCCCGCGCGCAATCTATATCATGAATCTGAACTGAATAATAATTGAATGGGCACCAGAGATTGTGCTATCTCTTGATACTGCTGTCAAGTAGCCATCAACCCTCTGTCATGTCCGTCAGAGTCCGAGCTCCCAGCTGAGTTCTGAAGGTTTACGGAACCCTGACAGCGCCGATGTCTCCGAATTTCCTGATGGTCGCGTGCCAGGGCCGCGGGCGCGGGGAACTTCGCGAATATCTACTAAGCAGAGCAGAACCGTCTTTGGGACAAAGCCCAAGCCCTTTCCTAGTAGTTCTTTCCAATTGTTAAAAGACTCTGAGTATTTAATCAGTATCGCACGGCAAAATGCGACAAAAATGAATTGTTGGTTGAATACAGCTCGAGCGCCCGAAGCGAACGGAAGTCCCTGCAGAGTCGTATAGGATTCTTACAGAGAACGAACTTGTAGGTCCAGGCGGGTCCACAATTCGAAATGCCGCTCATTGCTGGCCGGACGCCCGCCTCTCGGCATCCACCGGATCTGATTTGGATGTCCACGGTCTCGGGCCTGCGCGGCATGTCACGAGTCTACCAACTCCTGCTTGGTTCGATTCGAGTGCGGCAGAGTTGAACTTGCAGCGCCATTGCTATTACTTTAATGTGTCGGAAAAAAGCCAGCCAGCTTGCAACGGCATGGTTCAGCATGTGACCTTGGGACAGTTTTGGAGTGCTTCGAAGGCGCGATGGAGTGTCTTCGAACCACTCTCAAGGTGCCCGAAGACTCGGCATGGGTTTCAAGTAGTCCTGTGCCCATTCAAGCTATGCGACCCAACTAGTCTCTTATAAACAGACGCTACAACCAATATGTGCTCGTACCTCGCATGGTTGTAGTCTGTCAACTTCCTCGATCGATCGGTTGGAGATCAACCTTATTATCTAATCACAATTTTAGCGGATTCTGTCTTAACATCTGCGACGCGTCGTTGGGTCCCCCTTCCCTATAGCAGACCCCTCTAAACGGTGCTGTCAACTGTCTCTTGCGCAGGAGCGTTGGGACAATGATGCCGAACTTTGATGGGGCGGCACCGGAGTACGCCGAAGTTTTGATTTCGAGCCGCAACGGGGGCAAACCACAACTCTGAGCCAGAGGGTCTCATGAGGATTGGATTTCAATACATTTGGCCCACTATTTCTGAGCTGCAAAGGCGCTGGAAGCATCGGGCGGCGCTAGCGCGAATTCAAACTCCGCACTTTACATAATAAGGTCGATCTCCAAGCACATGGGGCGCGGTAAACTACAGACTACGACCCAACATAATCACAAAGTAGATTAATGTTATATATAGGTGAAGAAGAACTCAAGAGATCATGGAGAACAAATTCCATCTGTATGTATCACTGTTCACTCGTAGATATCTAGATAGTAGTAGTAGATGGATTGAATCCGGTTGATCAATGCAATCAGCAAAGGTAGTCAGAAATGGAAGACAGGGCCCGGGGTGTGTGTTGTGGTTCAGGGCAAGTCGGGTGCTTGAGCTTCTTGGAGTCAGAGATGGCGGCGAGGACGGTGTCGCGCGTGAGTCAGCCGCGTGTCGATATTCGGCAGCGGAATAACGTGGAGCAATGATGTCATGGTGTGGAGCGGTGACTATATCAACCCGCAGCTCCGTGACACCTACTCCACCTTTCCCTTCCTTCCTCCCACCCGCCCTTCCCCGCCGCCCTCACTATCCGTCGTCTAAGGTGCGTCCGCACTGTGCTCTATTCTGCCTCGGTGTTGACCTCATCGGACACTTCCATCGTCGCCTCGCACATTCAGGTGCGGCTTCTCCCATTACGCATGGTCTTCGTTGCTAATGTTTTCTAGTACTATGGCCGAGCGTCTCTGTGAGTTTCTTGCCACTCAGTGACATCCTTGGTCTGATCCTCATCCTGCTGTCACTCAGAATCCTCTTAGCTCGAGTATCGGCCATACACTATAATGTGATACTTAGATATGTACTTTTCCGCAACTTGAATATACACATGTCTGCCATCTTTTTATGCGTATTGAATCATTCAAACGAAAGGGAGGAATATTGGTGCATATTGGACTGCTGCTTGGTCGGCTTTAACACCCACGAAAGCAGTTCAAGGGCTTATAGATGGCCTTGGACAACGGAAGACCTTGGAACACTCATCGCCGCATGCCAAGACTTTGAAGTGGTTCAAAGATTCTGACCTGTGCGCTCGAAGCCAGGCCTAGGCATGTGACCGTGCATCGGATTTGAACACCTTCGAAGCCGATCAAAGCCGATTAAGATTTTTCCGACATGGGCGGGCTGCACAAGGGCTGCATCGGATTTAGACCACCACACTGGACCAGACTGGACCACGCCTTGCTCGGAACTTCGGAACAGCGGGCAGTGATCGGACCCGATGGGTACCTGGCATCAGGCGGGCGAGATTGGGCGAAAGACAGAACCGAGATAGACGATGTGCTACGATGTGCCTCTCTAGTATCCTTTCCGTCCTTGTTCCGCACAAGGGATGAGAAGAAACCGAAAGTGTGATAAGTATGTGGGTAGAGATCAGAAATTGGAGTCACAACTTTGCGATACAAGACTCAAGTCAATCTGGGCGTCAGAATCACCACCGTTCGGTGACCGAGCGACTTACAACAACAGGCTTTACAGCAGCAATCACAGCGCAGGATCCCGATTAAAAGGCCGCCTGAAGTTTGATTTATATTGTAGATAACAGGGTACAGAATAATTTTCTATTTGAGTACATAGTTATTCAATAAAAAAGGCCCCTTAGTATGCAGCCCAATTCAGCTGAAATCAATGTACAAAACAGTGTCCATCATCTGCCAAATAAAAGGCCTGGGTCTAAACGGCCCATTTCCGCACATATTCTTTACCCGTTTTGTACCAGAATATCATAAATAAAAATGAAACTTGAGGGTGCCTTTTAAGTGCAGTCCAGCGCTGGGGGGTACCAGATGCCTGCTTATTTTTCAATACAGATGACACTACCACGGGGAACCACAGTTAAAAGGCTCCTTCAAGTTTCATTTTTATTTAGAATATTCGGGTACAAAACGGGTAAATAATATGTGCGGAAATGGGCCGTTCAGCCGGCATCGCTTTATTTGAAAAATGATGGATGCTGTTTTGCACATTGATTTTGGCTGAATTGGGCTGCATATCGAGAGGCCTTTTTCATTGGATAATTAAGTACTTCAAGAGAAATTTATTTTGTACCATGATTTCTACAATAAAATTCAAACTTCAGGCAGCCTTTTAATCGGGATCCTGTGGTGTGAATCGTACAGCAGATATCGCACACATTTCGTCAGCGCATACAGTGAGGCGGTGGAACACCCGGCGTCGTTTCTCCTGATATACTGAGCTGCTGTATCTGCAACGCTTATGACGAAGCACAGATTCAGATGAGCTGTAGCAGGCTGTAGCCGAGTCTGACGCGGTGAACACGGAAGACCCAGCAGCCCACAGGTAGCCGGACCTCTTCGAAGCCTTTAGTATAACTCTTGAGCCCACGATGGACGGCTGCCAGTAGTCAGCAGGGGAACGAATTGTCCATTGACTAGCGATATGTAGTCCGAACTGGCCGTCAAGAGCGTACGCGGACACCCCGCATCCGTGCGCCGTATCGGGGGTGCTGCTGCCCACTGCGGCGCTCGATCAGCCCCAGTCCCTCAGCCCACCAGTCGTCTGCTTATCCCCATCATTCCGCCGTCTGCCCTCCGCAGTTCTCCTGGCGCTGGAGTAGCGGACTCCGGGAAGCCTTCAAGGGTCCGGCGGACTTCCTGAACAATCTCGTCCGATTGCGACAGCAGGGCATCTCCCTGGTGGAGGCTGGGACTTGTGCGGTGACCATCGAGTAGATCCGAGCGCTGCATTGGACATTGGACATCGGAGAGCCAGGACCTTGCTTTGGAGGGCAGTGGTTTGGGCCGCTCGTACGCGCATACTGCACAACGGGCAACGGATGCGCGACTGCTAGCAGCATTCCCGCGCAGGCTTCTCCACGGGGAGCGCCGGGTCGGACGTGGAGAGCTTCAACGCCGGGTGACTGCGGGCAACATGGTTAACGCGAATAGAGAACAAAACGCGCGAGGAAACCTCGGAGCCGAAACCAGGCCAGGCGGGCGAGAAGGGAAGGACGACGACAATAAGATGGACAGGGGATCGCACGCGGGACAGGGAAGATAACGCCCCGCAAGAAGGGAGGAAGGTAGCTAGCGAACGAGGAGGATCCCACTCACCCTTGCATCGTCAAGCTTCCCGCCCCGCACTTTATCCAGCACGGCCTGCGCAGCACGCAAGAGCGCCTCCTCGACACCCACGCCGTTCCCCACTGCGAAGAGCGGCCCCTCCTCCGCCACCAGGAGCTCACCTTCTGCGGTGGAGACAGCGCGTTGAATTCTGCGGAAGAGGGGTTAGCGGAGGACGGATGAGGGACAGGGGGACCAGAAAGGGAACGGCCGTGGTGTGAGGTCCCTCGCCGCGTGCTTGGTGACGCCCCACGCTATGCATCGAGGGCAAAACACCATCCTCTGACACCTGGACCACAATGGCTCGCCCATGGGCGACATGCACGCAGAGCCCAACCCACAGGTGTCGCCCGCGATTCCGCCGCTATCGCGCCACCAATCGCATGGCGCAAAAAGCACGCGAGAGAACGGGAAAGAGGCAGACAGAGCAGACGCGCCATCATCGTCGCACAGATCGGCCTTGTTCCCCACCAATATACAGCTGACGTGCGCGTCTGCGTGTGCCCTCACATCCGCGAGCCAATTGCGCACTTTCGAGAACGAGCGCCGCGAGGTGACGTGGTACACCAGCAAGCAGCCTGCCAGAACGAGTGGCTTCAGCGACGCTCCCGGATGGTGAGTAGAGCACACACCAGCAGCACCGTGGTAGTGCGAGCGCGTAATCGAGCGGAAGATCTCCGTGCCCAGTGTCCCAACAACGCAGCGTCACGATCGTCGCGCCGGGGCCGGGCGGCGTGATGAGCTTCAAGCCAAACTCGACGTCCCGCTCTGTCCACGAAGTCAGTATTGCTCGTGAGTCGTCCCTTCTCGATGAAGGTTTGACGCACCGTGAGACGAGGAAGCGCTGGTCGGTAAGGTGCACGAGGAGCGAGGACTTTCCAGCTGATGCGTCGCCTGCGATCCGATTCCCATCTTCAAGGCGATTGTGCTGCGAGGTTGGGGAGAGCGCAACAGTAAGTAATGATGAATTTGAGGACGTGGTGCCACGCGGGCCCGGGGCTTGCCATGGTACAATTAGATCGTTGAAGTCTTAGATTTCAGGTCAAGACGATTACGAAGAGGACAAAGACAAGGATGGGAGGACAGGGAGGAGCGAAGCAGGAGACGGTGGAAATGAAGGAGTCAAGACAACGCGGTGGCGCCGAGATGCCGGCTGGTCTGGTAGATGCCGGGCCCCGGCCCGTTTCCGACAGTCTTCGCTCTCACCATCATGTCGATTTGTTCTTTGTATGTCCCGCGGCGAACCGATAGCAAGGACTGGCGGAGACCTCGATCTAATCAGACTACGTCTACTCCCCCCCGAATCGTGAAAGAAGATCTTGCTGACGGAGTCTCGTCTTGAAGTTTGAGCTGGAACTGTCTGGATCTTCGGATCCGGCTCTTCCTCCAACGAATCACCATCCAGAAAAAAAAACTACGACTCTCAAGCACTCCAACCCGAAAACCATCCATGGAGATGAATCGCTAGGCTGTTCCTGTCTCTTCCCCGTTGTCAGATGGGACTCGCAACAACGCGCTCACGATTCAAAGATGCTGGATATGCTCCATTATCTAAATTCGGATCAGGTTCGCCCAGTCCTTGACTTTCTATGAAGAACAAACTGACGTTGTGCGGAGCGGGGATGTCCCGTGGATGATATACATCTAAATTGGTTGAGCTTATCTGGCCGCAGCGAGGCGAGGTTCTGCCAGGTCCTTTTGCTTCCTGCCACCCTCCTGCCGCCCGCGCCCACAACGCAACTTGGTCCACCAGAGCGACCAGCTCATCACCTTCGCTGGATTCGAAGCTCAGTCACAGACTCGCAAGTGTCGTCGCAAACGGCTCCGATTACTGGCCTACAGTACCACTTGTTTCTGGTCCAGGTCAAGATAGAATATGTCGCAGTCATCCGATTCAGAGACATCCCTGTACGCCGATGCTTGGTCTTCGAGTTCGATAGACTCCCAACAGTGTTTCTTTGCTGCAGATATCGAGCACCAGACTCGGAGACGGCTACTTCTTCCTCTCCACGGGTCCCGCAGGAACTCTGCGACAAAATCATGGCATTCGTATCGGTGGAATATGATCCAGATAGGGATATTGATTCCCAGGACCGATATCTAACCATGCGTCAATGCGCGCTGGTGTGCAGGGCCTGGCTTCCATCCGCGCGATCCCATATCTTTCGCGTCGTGCGTCTTTCGCAATACGGCGGCGCCGATCGACTGCTAGGGGTACTAACCCTCAATGCGACGCTCGCCCAATACATGACTTGTGTCATTTTAGCCCTTGATTGGGCTACAGATGATCTAGATCTCATCGCCGGGCTTGTGCCGAAATTGACCGCCGTGAAAGAACTATACCTCTCGGCGCGTAACCCAGGCGCAGATGGACCTTTGTCCTGGGACTCGGAGTATGATTTTGACCTCGAAGAAGCTTCAAATCTTGCAAATGTGCTTACGCCAGTTCTTCGATCACCCAAATTGGCAGTAATGCATCTCAATGGATTTTCCTTCACTTCGAGGGATGAATTCCTGCAGTTTGTCGGTTGCTCTTCGTCCCTCGACATCCTGGCCCTCCGAAATATACATCTTTCTCCGCGACTGGACTGGAGGAGCGAGGCGGACCCCGGCTATGCTCAACGACGGTCGAAGATTCAAATATCCCAGCTTGGTATTCACTCGTACGATGCCGTATTGGCGTCATGGCTTCTCCATCCAAGTTTTCCGATTGCAGTAGCACCGCTCACAGGGCTTTCCATCCGACTCGAGGATGTGGGAGACATGCGGGACTTTCTGCCGTTGTTGAACGAGGTTGGAAGTTCGTTGAAAGAGTTGGGCATCAGCCTTCCTCCGCGCTGCGAGTTCAAGAAGCACCGTCACTGTGAGCTCCGTCTTCCCTTCCTCACGCAGGCTTACTGATTCCGATGCCAGTTTCCGGCATTGTGGATGCGATACCCACCTTACCCAACACAAATATCGAGCATCTGATCATCACCGGGTTCGACCGTAGGGATCCTTCCATTGGTGTTTACACTAAGCACTTCGATGGAGCGGAATTCGTGCAGGGCCTCCTGTTGCGTCTATCGGCGCCGCAAAAGTTACAGAGGGTGACCATCGATGAACTGGTCACCATTATATGGCGCCGTGCTGGGGAGTTTCCGAACCTACAGTGGCACAATTGGCAGGCGGTCGATGAGGTATTGACGAGGGACATTTTTTCGAATGTTCGATATCTGGACTTTTATGCGGGGCTCAATAAACTAGAATTGGATCGGGATGAGGTGCGTTCGTGCATCACTCCGCAGTTCAGTGCCTTCCGGAGGCGGAGAGGAAGTCTCTTCACTCTCACAGTTCACTACACGAACTTTGCCTGGGTGCGTGACTTCTCCATTCGACGATTTATCGATCTGAAGATTCTTGCTGTACCAGACTCAGGCATTCGCCGCAAGAGACGAGGATTCTTATTCCATCAACTCAGCGGACGTCTGATGCCGACGAACAGTATTGAGGTATTGAGTATCGCATTCCGGATCTCGCTCAGTCTATTGGTGCAACCAACTTTCAAACTTGTAGCACTTCATACATTACGAATATGAACAAAGAAAACCAACATATCTACTGTATGATGTAACTGGAGCGAGAAACAGTTATCAAAATCTGTTGGATTTTCTGCTTCAAGGAATATGCTTAGATCATGGTACTGGATTCGAGTTCGAGTTTTGCGTAACTCGCTCGGCGATTGAAATAGTGTGTTGAAATAGTGAAGGCTGGCAATGGAATGACCTCCGTGTACAGAAATATATCAATCAAAAATTATAGGTCTCCCTACCAGTGCCAATGTAAGTAAACCCCTCTCAACTTGAAAACGGCTGGGACGATTCGAATTAGGCTTGATCGGACTGGATAGGTACTAGGTACATTAAAAGCGACAAAGGTACATGCAGAGGACAACTTGAAGGCGAGAAAAGGGGGAGGGGACTCAGACGCAGAAGAGACTCTGGAGACGGGGACGGAAAGGCATGATACAGTTGGGCGGAGGTCAGTAGGACTACAGTGGGTTGACTTGTCTATGCGATGCAAGAAACGGGACACGATAACGCAGAGAGACGACGCGGCGAGACGACGCGCTACACGGCACGCGGCGCACTACACGGGCTCGACCGCCAGCGCCTCCGCCTTCATCGCCTCCAGCACGTCCCACCCGGGCAGCCCATACACCGCCGGGAGCTCGTCCCACAGCTTCTTCCGTGCGCGGCGGTGGTACTCCTCGCTGCGCTCGAGGCAGTACGCGCAGATGCGGCCCTCGAACGGCGTCCAGTCCTTGTAGCTCCCGAGCGGGTCGGAGATGTTCCACGCGGCGACGTCCTCGAGGTACGCGGCCTTGTACGCGGTGCACGCGTCGAGCGCCGTGCAGCCCTCCGTGAACGGGATCCGCAGGAAAGGAAGCACAGGCGGGCACGCGGTGCGCTGGCGCGTGTAGCTGCTGATCGCGGTGCCCTGGTCCGCAGGGGAGAGAAGGGCCCACTGCGCAGCGCCGAGGATGTCGCGCATGTCGCTGTAGCAGAGGAAGTAGAACGCCGTCGGGAGGACCCATGGTGCGCCGACCTCGCTCGCGACCTGGATCGTGCGCAGCGCGTCGTCGAGCCCGTCGGACGCGAAGGTCTCGCCGCCGGAGACCTCGTACACCGCGAGCGACGTGGGGTAGCCCGTGTCGAGGTGCTGCAGCGCGCGCCGCCGCAGGAACTGCACGTCGTACTTGTGCGCGAGGCGCAGGATGCCGGTTATCGCAGCGAGGTCGGTCTTCGCGGGCGGCGGCTCGAAGAAGCTAAGGTTGGCTCAGCGGCTGTGAGCGGAGAGACGGTGATACGGCGCACCTGGAATCGAAGATCGCGCGCAGGAAGGCGTGCACGTCCGCGGCCGAGTCGTGCATGCGCACTACGGGGCAGCCGTCGAGCGTCTCCTCGCCCGCGGCGTCGCCGAAGGCGAGCATGTCGCGGAAGACGCTGGAGCGCGCAGCGAGCACGCCCTTGGAGACGCGGAAGAGGGTGCTCTCAGCGCGCAGGATGAGGTTGTCATCAGCGAACCAGAGCTCGGGCGCACGGGTGAGTTGTGTCGGGTCTGGGGGCGGGCACTGCATACGGCAGGCGGGGTGCTTGTAGGAGGCGGGAAGGCGGGCGGCGGGTGAGGATGTGGTCAGGAGCAAGAGTGGCAGACGTGGGTGAGGCTGTGTGACTGATGCTCACGGGTTTTGTGACATCGGCCCGATAGCCGCCCATCGTTTCGACCGTGGTTCAACGTTGTAAGTACAACCTTTGTTCCCTTTGTTTCTCGTCCAGGATTCAAGGCGCTCTGGCCAGGAGCAAGTGATCCCTCTCTGAAACTATCCGGGGATCTTTCAATAATTCAATTTACTACTAGCGTCCAAAATAACCGTGCCCAATCGGATATCGAGATTCGAACGCCGGAGAATATCAATCTGCCAGCTTCATTGGTCCGCAGGGCCCCAGGGCAGCTGACTCTTATCTCAATGAAATCGCCCAGCATCAAGGCACGCAAGCTTATCTGCGCTGTTTATGCGCTGATCGATGAAATTGCCAGGGGGGGCGATATTATACTCGCGCCGGCCTCTGTGAATGGAGGATTTCGGTTTTTAGTATTGTTTAACGGTTCTGTGAGGGGAGGGATATAACGGGCTGCTACAGAACGGTGAAAAAATAAAGTCAATCATCACAACTCGAGCCTGATTCGAACAGGTATGAGCAACATTATGCAAAATCCCATGGTGATATCTCCAGGTTCGGACCATTCACCATCGAGTTGTTCCCTCACTGTGTAGTCATCAGACTACAATCGAAGGCTCATATATAAGTTGTCCAACATATCTCGCAACATCCCAGGACTATCCGCCATGTAGCCCCAACAGTGGCTCGCAGACGTAAGTGCGGCACCCTGATATTTTTACCGGCCCACAGACGGCGTTGAGGCCTACGATATACCATCAATATTCCTGCCAAAATCCTTGCACGACCCCTTGCTACAACTGGCCTCTCAGACTCCGAAATCGTCGTGGTACTTGATAAACACATCACGGCTTCTCTCGAGGCTTGATTTATTTGTATCCATTCGAGTACCATCGCCGAGTAGATGCTACAACGAAAATTTCGAGTGTCGTAGGCTAAGGAAAAAGGATTCACCCTGACAATGCAGTTTGTCCCCGAACGGGTTCGGGACCTTCGTTTGAATGGTTCGTATATCGATACATACATCCTGATCCAGACGGCCCTTGGTATGAATTCTCGCATTCTCACTTTACATTATCTCAAACCTGTGTGCGGCCGTGAATGTGCTGCATGCCGACATCAGATACACTGTACTGCGCCAGCGTGCTCAAAGCCTGAAGTGGCTGCATGGTGATGGTAATACTAAACTAGTACAACCAAGTGTTCAGTCGCGGGCACGTTTTTTTTTTGGTGTGCACAAAAATCACCTTAAATTGAAACCAAATTGGGAGCGTCGCTGGGCTCGCGCTCAGGTCTGGTGCAGCAAGAATCTTCAGATCGATAAATCGTCGAATGGAGGAACCACGCACCCAGGCAATTTTGAACCGTGAGAGTGACTCCCTCTTCGCCCCCGGAAGGCGCTGAACTGCGGGGTGATGTATGAACGCACCACTGGCACATCGCGACCCAATTCTAGTCGATTGATCTCCGCGAAAAAATCCAGATATCTGACATTCGTGAAACTGTCTTTGGACAATAAGTCATCGACTGCCTGCCAATTGTGCCACTCTAGCTTTGGAAGCTCCTCGACGGCATCGTATCTTCTAGTGCCGATGAATTCTCTGATGGTCAGCCTTTGTAGATTTTGCGGCGCCGATAAACGCGACAGGAGGGCTTGCACGAATTCCGCTCCATCGAAGCGCTCAGTGTGTACAACAATGAAAGGATTCATACGGTCGAGCCCGCGAATGGTTAGATGCTCGAGATTTGTGTTGGGCAAGGTGGGCATCGCATCCATGATGCTGGGGACTGACACCAGGATCAGTGAGCTGCATGAGAACGAGAAGACGAAGCGCTCAACGACGGTGCTTCCTGAAATTGCAGCCGTGAAGGTAGAGTTCGAACTCTTTCAACGAACTTCCAACCTCGTTGAGCAAAGGCAGGACGTCCCGCATGTCTCCCACATCATCTACTCGAATCGAAATCCTTGTGAGCAGTGCTACTGCAATCGGAAAGCTTGGATGGAGAAGCCATGACGCCAATCGGGCATCGTACCAGGGAAGGCCTAAGTCGGATATTTGAATCCTCGACTGTCGTTGAGCATAGCCGGGGTCCGCCTCGCTGATCGTGTTACAAAGATGTATGTCTTTGATAGCTAAGATGTCGAGGGAGGATGGGAAACTGATAAATCGCCGGAATTCATCCTTCGAAGCGAAGGAAAACCCAGTGAGATACATTACTGCCAATTTGGGTGAGCGAAGGACTGGCGAAAGCGCACTTGTAAGATTTGTAATGGCCTCGAAGTCGCGACCAGAACCCCGATGTCCGTCCAGTAAGCTTTCCGCCCAGAGGTATAGTTCTTTCACGGCGGTCAATTTCGGTGCAAGACCGGCGACGACATCCCAATCTGCAATCCATTTAGCGGCTAACATGAGACAAGTCATGTATTGGGCGAGCGTCGTGTTGAGGGTTAGTACCTCTAGCAGTCGATCGGTGGCATCGTATGTCAAAAGACGCACGACGCGAAAGATATGGGATCGCGCAGATGGAAGCCAGGCACTGCACACCAGCGCGCATTGGCGCAGCGTTAGATATGGTTCCTGGCCTTCACGATCTGATTCTATATCTGGATCAAACTCCACCGACACGCGTGCCATGATCTCGTCGCAGAGTTCTTGCGGGAACCGTAGGGAGGAAGGAGTAGCCGTCTCTGAGTCCGGCGCTCGATATCTGCGGCTCAAAAAAAGGGTTGAGAGTCTGTCGGGCTCGAAGATGAATCTGCGTACAGGGATGTCTCTGAGAACTGCGACATATCTTGGCATGTGTTGTATCTCGACCACTGGCAACAAGTGGCAAGTGGAACGGCGAGCCGGTAGTCTGAGCCGTTTGCGGCAGCACCTGTGATTTTGTGACTGCGAGGCAGCGAGGGTGAGGAGATGGTCGCTCTGGTGGACCTGTGGTGAGTGCGGGTGGCAGAAGGTGGCAGGCGAGAGCGAAGAGAGAGGAAGTGGCGGTGCAGTCACATGTGACATCTCATCAGCTGACTTGCTTACCACAGTCCACCACCTCTGAGCTCAAAAAAAAAATGGCCGCCGCTCGCGCCATTCGCAAGTTCACCTCCTCCTCCGTCGCCTTCGCGCCCGCTGCCGCGCCCACAGCGTCCTCCTCGTACGTATACACCTTGCTTGCCCTTCTCTACTAGAGCTGACTGACGTGGCGGGGGCAGAAAAGCGAATGTCTACGTGCGTCGACTCTCGAGTCCCGCCCCGTTCCGTAGACGGGGAAGCAGCTGACGCACGCCGCAGTTTGACATCCACATAAACGCGAAGCCAAGCGGGCGGATCGTCTTCCGGCTGCACGACGCGGACGTCCCGCGCACGACGCGCAACTTCCGCGAGCTCGCAACGGGCGTGCACGGCTTTGGGTACGCCGGGTGCGGGTTCCACCGCATCATCCCGAAGGTGCGTCTCCCTCCTCCTGCTGACGCACGACGCGCTGACGGTGGTGTGCAGTTCATGCTGCAAGGAGGCGACTTCACGCGCCACGACGGCACGGGCGGGAAGAGCATCTACGGGGAGAAGTTCGCAGGTGTGTCCTACTCCACTCGACCCCCTCGGCGCTTCGATGTCTGACGGTCCGCAGATGAGAACTTCACCCACAAGCACACCCGCCCCGGCCTGCTCAGCATGGCGAACGCGGGGAAGAACACTAACGGCTCGCAGTTCTTCATCACGACGGAGGCAACGCCGTGGCTGGACGGGAAGCACGTCGTGTTCGGCGAGGTCGTCGAGGGCATGGACGTGGTGCGCGCGGTCGAGGCGCTCGGCACTCCCAGCGGGGATCCCCGCGCACGGATCCTGATTCATGCGAGCGGGGTGCTTGATACGGCGGGGGTAGACTAGGCTGGGGATTGGGGTGGCTATCTAAAAGTGCGGCCGAGGTGCTGCGTATTTCGTACTAATCAATTCACACTCCCCCACCCTCACACTTAACCAGACCTTGGCTGTCGTACGAACGTGCCTCCCGGCTGCTTTCCCCAGCCCTGACTCTTCTGCGCTCCAGATCTCTGCACAGCGCCGTCCCTATTGAATGGCAGCCTCGCCGCTCCAAGCTCCTAGCCTCATTGGTTCTCCCAACCACAAACTCCAGCAGTGCAATGTGCAGATGCCCATCGGCATCGGAAAAAGAGCGGATCTACCAAAGATCGACTCAAAAATTCCTGACGGCAGAACGAACGACGAGCATCACTGCGGCGCAGCCATTTCAAAAAGACACAGTGCGGGACAGCGCAGGACAAGTGTCACGCCGACTATCCGGCATCCTTCGCCGTGTGGCCGCGCAATCGTGAGTCTCCCTGCATTAGCACCCCTGCCCCTCGTACCCTGTGCACCTTCGTCCCCTGTGCCTCCCCCTCCACCGCTGTCTATGTTAGGCTACTCATGCGGGACCGATGGCCGCTTATTTGTTCACTGTAGCGCAGCAAAAGACCAATTTTAGACGCCTGATTCCGCGTCGGTTCGGGTTTAGCGCATACTGCGGCGCAGCTGCGCTTATATAGACCTCACATCAGCAGGACAAGCACGCAAAGCACGCAGCTCTTCATGGACAAGACACCCCTCCTTGATCTCCCTGCCCCCGTATCGAATCCCTTCGACGACGAGTGGCACAAGTCGCGCAACATCAAGAACAAAAAAGCTAAGCGTCGCGCGCGGTTCTTCAAGGCCCTTGGTCTCGCCGGCGTATGTTTCTGGCTCGGGAAGAAGTACGTGCACGATGGAGTCCCTGAGTGGATGATGATGCTCGGTGAAGACGACGCCGTGAGCAGCTCTCCCCATTTCGTCCAAGGGATCCACACTGACCCACCTGGCATCGCTGCAGCCCTGGCGCCTCCCGTCCGACGTCTCCCTCGCCAACTGTGCCGCGTGGTCCAGCGTCGGCGAAACCGCATTCGACGACGAGGGCGAGTATCCCTTCTCCGCCAATGCGAGCTTCACGCTGCCCGTTAGCGCGGAGACGCTCTTCCTGCTCTCACGGCACGACCCGCACCAGCGCGCCCTCCTCGCCATGGGGCATGTGCGCTTCGTGCAGTCTGAGGAGGCCGGCGAGGAGGTGCAGGTCGCAGTGACGGCGCACTTTGCGCACCAGAAGTACCTCGATGGAGCGAAGGCGTGTGTTCTTAAGCAGGGCGGCGAGGAGAGCGGCGTGGGGCTGTTCGTGCGTCGTTTTCCGACACCCCGCCTTTTCGATGCTTACTGTGACGGTACAGACGGAGTACGATAGACACCACGGCCACGGCCATCGCCGCCACCCGCACCGACACCGCGACGATGAGGACGAGGACGACGAGGACGACGATGAGGATGAAGATGACGACGACGATGAGGGTCCTGATGACGACCGCGAACCTGAGGATGGACCCGACCATGGGCACGGCTCTGAGGACCACGAGGATGAGGACGACGATGAGGGTCCCGAGGATGAGGAGTACGACCCCGACCACGAAGACGAGGGTAACGACTCTGTGTGGCCCGACCACCATGAGCACGGCAACAAGCTGCGCTTCGACATCACCGTCACTCTTCCCGCTCCTTCCAACAAATCCGATGGGCCGCTGGTGATCAACAAACTCGCGACCGACCTGCAGCTTTTCACCCAGGTCTTCGGCGACATGCGCGGCGTAGCCTTCCGCCACCTCGCGCTCAAGGGGTCGCTTGGCGGGATCTTCGCCGAAGTGCGTATCGCTCCGGTCTTTTTGCCCGCTGTCTGATACATTATTTTTGCGCAGTCTCTTGTGGCGAAGACCGCGAGCATTCGCACCTCCCTCGGCCCGGTGCACATCGAGGTACGTGGCTTTCGCATGGCTCGCGCCGCTCTCTGACGAGATACCCTGTGCAGTCCCTCACCGCCGCGCGCGCAGATGTGCACACCTCGCTCGGCGCGATCGAGGGCACCTTCAACGCCTCGCGCTCGCTCGTCCTGCGCACGTCCAACGCGCCCATCCGCGTCGCCGTCAACCTGTCCAACGAGTCCGGTGACGAGAAAGCGCGCCCCTCGGAGCTGTGGATCTCGACGAGCAACGGGTGCGTTTCCTCTCCTGCCGCACATTGCGTGCAACACCACTGACGATGCCCCCCCCAGCGCGATCAACGCCACGCTCGCGCTGCACTCCGCGCACAACAGCTCCGCGTTCGACATCGCCGCGCGCACTTCGCGCGGTGCCCTGACCATCGCGATCCCCACCGCGCCGCCCGCGGCCGCCATCTTCCTCGACGCGAGCACGTCCATCGGCGCGGCCGCCGTGGCGCTGCCCGCGGGCTACGAGGGCAACTTCGACGCAGCGACGTCGCTCAGCGCGGTCACCGTCAACCTGCGCGAAGGCGCGGAGGACCCGACCGGGGAGGGCCGCGAGAGGAAGGTGGAGTGGAAGGTGAACAGCAGCCGGCTGGTGCGCGGGAAAGTGGGCTGGAGCGCGGAGGGCATGGAGCGTGGGTGGGTCGGCGTAAGGACGTCGCTCGCGCCCGTGACCCTCGATATCTGAGTGCGGCGAAGAAACGACTCCGAGTGAGGACCCCCTTTCCTCAGCTCAGATTGTATATGTGGAATCTATATTCCTTTCTTTCGTTTCTGTACTGACATCCAACCTTACATCCAACTCGCGATCCTAGTGCCGATCCGTGCCACTTTCCTTTAGTTATACTGTCCCTACATTTCCTCACGGGCTACTGTTAGGTCGCACTGACTGTACTCTAATAGGTAGCTCAGTCCGAGTCGTTAATTCCACGTACTCACTGGACTCTAATAGTATATGCTCCCATTCTTTGTCACGAATTGTACCTTGATATAGGTGCTGGCAGCGCGTGTGCTTGGAATAAAAGACGAGCCTCGAGTCGCGAGCGTGGCCCTCAACGCTAAGGGTTGCAGCCTTCGAAGTTCGAGTTCACCCTAGACTCCCACCGAGAGCCAGATCTGTCGCTCCCTCAGCAAGTCGAACTCGGGAACACCTAATGAGGCGCGCCTAGCTCTTGACGAGAAAATCTCATATTCATGAAGTAGAAAGTTGACCGCTAAGATGGGCGGTGAAGGTGCCCCCGGTACGCAGAATGTACAGAACTTGTTTTGACTTGAGGTGACGCACTAATAGTGCGTTACTTGAGGTGACGCACTAATAGTGCGTCACCTCAAGTCAAAACAAGTTCTGTCTAAGTGCGTAGCCCTGGGCAAGAGAGTGGACTAGGGACGGCAGAAACATAGGTTACATACGCGTCATTATCAGGTGGCTGACGTACGGCATGGAGGTCCGGTCCAAGCTCGTCCGACCCGGAAACTCGGCGTAAATGGGGATTGGCCCTAGCTCGCCGTTTCGCATACCGCAGAGTCAGGGAGGCTCCGGGAGGGCCGAAACTTGGGGCGAGAGTACATGGCCCGTGATTACGCAGTTCAGGCACAATATCAGACAGCCAGAGCGAGCGGGGACGGTCTAGTACGAATTTCAAGGGAACTTCAACCATCGTTGTTTGAGCTGTGGAGACGCTATCTGCCCCCGCAGAGAACTGTGGGAAGTATCCTAACGCCAACTAGAGTACTTGGAAGGCCACAGACACCCGTGACTCTCACAGCAACTGCCGCAGATATTCAATGCAAATAGGGGCATCTTGATACCACCCAAGCGGCACTTATTCGGTCCGTTATTTGACCAGCTAAAAGTGTTTTATCACGCTGGCAAGTACTCCGGAGCGCCTCGGAAAATCAGAGCCACCAGGCCAGAAATGTTGCGAAATTCCCTTTTTTGGTAGCGAGACTGACTCCTTTCGGAGCGTTCGGATCGCTCGGACCGACAGTCCGCAGAGCGATATTATATTTGGGCCTATAAATATTTGAAACGAAGTCAGAAAACCACGTTCGCTTAACATTTAGAACGTCAACGAGCGAACGGAACGAAGGGTGCTTCAAAACATTATATTGAGCTTCTTGATAAAAATAACAACTCCGACCGATGGTGTCATTGGTTGAGTTTTATATTGGTAAGCCGAGCATTTGTTTGGACTCCGATATTAATGTGGGAGCTCTCATGATCCCGCTCACTCAGTCACTGTGCGCGCAAAAATGTCACTCTACGGTCAACCAACCAACGGCGAACGAAGACAAGCCCAAAATTAGGTTGCGAGAGAGTTCCATTGGCAGGTTCAAGAACAACGTAATACCTTATTTAAAATTGCATTTTGCTGACTAGTAGTGCCCACGAATCCCAGGGTCTACGATGGCTTCCAAATGCACCGATGTATCCGTCGGGTTGGGGCGCTCCCACTGGTCGAGCTCTCGATGCCCGTCGGCAAGCCACCGCGCCAATGCTTCGGGATCGCGGACTGTGAGCTTGATGCCCGCTGCCAGCGGTAGTGCCTGTGGGTCGCATGCGGAGACCTGGTCGTCAATCGGGTGGACCTCGAGGCTCGCTTCGCCGACGGCGCGAAGGTGAGGGAAAACATTCGCAAGGGCCTCGTTGCCGAGAGGCCCGCGCTCGAGCCCGAAAAAGTGGAGCAGGAGAACGAGATTGGCGTAGAACATCTTGTTGACATCTGCGCCGAATAATGCTCGATTAAATGCTTAGAAGCCCGAGCTGAAAGACTTACTGGGGACACCCATACACACGCGCCTTCCAGCCCCGTGATTGAGATGGGGAACTCCGACTTTGGGCTGCTTCACGTCGGTCCGCCCGTAATGCCCGTTCATCCAGCGCTCGGGCATGAACTCCTCCGGGAAGTCATAGCGCTGAGGGTCGCGGTTAATCTCATACGAGTTATATACAACCAGGACACCCTTTGGTATGAGAACACCATCGACGACGACGTCCTCGTACGTCTCGCGCGGGAATCCAAGGCGGATCGAGGCAAAGTATCGACCAGCTTCCATCCCGAGCGCCTTGACGTAGTCGACACGGTCCGTGTCCAACGGATCGGGAGCCTCGCCACCGTAGACCTCCTCAATCGCACGGTATGCCTTCTCCTGCATATCAGGGCGCGCGGCGAGAAGCGCGGCGAGCCAGGTGAGGCCGGTTCCCGAGCTCATGCCCGAGCCAGCGAGCGTCGTAGCGAGGCGCAACTCTTCGTTGGGAGTCAAAGTTCCGTCGTCCATGGCCCGGAAAAGATCGCCCATTTGTGACGGTGTCGGGTCGCCTGCGTCCAGCCGTTCATGCAGATCCTTGAGAAGGACTTTGCAGTAGCCAACTTCGGCGTCACGCAGTTCCGTAGCGTGCGCCTCCGCGTCGTAGATTGAATCCATCCAGGACGAGAGACCAAATGGGCGGAGTAAGAAGCGCAAGGGGGATGCTACAGAGAGCACGAGGCGCTCTCCCGCCGCGATTAGTGGTACGTAGTCATGCACGGGGGTAGCCAGGCTGCGCTGGCGGAACGCCTTGATGTTGACATCCGCGACCAGGCGGGTTATGTCTTCGTCGAAGCGTTGACCGAAGAGAATATCGGCGCTGATACCAATGGTTGTGGTCCAGAAATGGAACCCAAGGTCCTGCGCGACCCCGGACTTTGCGCTTTCCGATAGCAGATTGACGAGGCGGAAGTACCGGCGAGCGGCGAAATGATTGAAGCTGTCTGCTGATGAGAAATATCATTCAACACATTGTGGTGCGAAGTCAGACCTCGGTAGTTTCGCAGCACTTGTCTGAGCTGTCAACAAGCGTCTGTATTTGCTGATTTGTTCGCTGAACTTCGTTGCTGTTCAAAAGGATTAATGGGGCACATGGTATGAGCAAAGAAAGGAAAACACACTGCCAACAGTGGTCGGAGCGTCCGGATCTAATGCCTTTGAAAATGCCCCGTGCCATAGTTTGAACTCGGGTCGGGACTGAAACGCGACTCCTTGTTGAATGAGAGTTTTGTTCACACCAGAATATGTGTTGATTATAACCTGGAAGGGAATCAGACCAAAGTGTTTATAATCAAGAATCTTCTCACCGCTTCCCGTTCCCCGAGAGCAAGTCTACCACGCAAATCAGCACCGTTTTCCGGCAAAGAAAAAGGAAATATACCTGAACATTCCACCGTACAGCTTGGTCCAGCGAGCCAGGGAGCGGGCGTGTCCAGCCCGCATCTATCACCAGTCAGAGAATGAGCTTGGAGCATTGGTGTCTTTCACTTGGAAGAGGTTCCCGATAAAAGGGAGACCAGCGGGCCCTGGGAGCTTGACACGATGAGGAGTAAGGCTGAAGCCTACTGAGAGGACAAGGACCAGGATAAGAGCAGAGAGAGTGAAAGCCGCATTGAAGGTGGAGCTTGTGAGCGAGGAGAAGAGCGGTGAGAGGACGTCCATAGCTGTTGGTCGACCCAGAGAGACTCAGGGAGGATTTATACCTGCTCCATTGTCCATTTGGAGGTAAGTACGCCACAGCTCCGAGTCTTGGTAGCACCTTGGTGTACGTAGTAAATACAGCTTACTGGCAACTGGTATGGAGAATATTTCTCTGGTGGACCAATTAGTCGCCAAAGCCAAACCCTTGGCTGCCATTTCTCAAGCTCCACCATCAGGTCCGTTATCCACTAATACGAAGATATTTATACAACTTTCCAAGAAGCTCAACTGGAGCGAGGATGCTCAGAGAGCCCGCGCCATTTCTTCAAACGCCACCGCATTGAGCCCGAGACGATTCTGTGGTTTACTACTGCTGTACCATTACAAACAAGTGTTCAGGCACAAGTCAACACTCCTGGATCGATGTTTTCATCAAATTTCGCCCAAAATGGACCGGAACTTGAAAATCACCTAGAAAGGCAATTTCTCACGTTTGAACACTTGAAAATTGAACACTTGAGGTCCCAGGTCACAACCGCTGAGCGCTGAACACTTGGTTTTCAGACTCATAATTATACAGTACTTGAAGCGATTCAAGCGAATTAAATAACGATACTGGGATTTCCAACGGCAGATCTCAAGGTCACTCATTCTTGTATGTGGAGGCGGGTACCGAAAATGTAAACAATGTAAACAATCAGATCAGGGTTTGATTCAGAAGGCGAAGAACAACGATAGGATCTGGGGCATGCGGAAGCCCCGGAGGAAGAGACCCGTGACATTGCAACTTTACACTGAGATGCCACGGTCTCGTAATGTTACCAATACTTAGTTGACCGATGGCAGTTTGAGGTCCATTAAGTTGGGGCCCAGTTAGTAGCTCGAGCGCAAATCATCCGCAGAGGTAGCTGAACTTTTGCATCCAGGCGCTCGACAAGAAAAATTGAAATACTTAACGGCCACGGCGATCAAAGCGGTGTTCCAGCGGCCAGGCCGGGCGGCAACTTCTGTCTCCTTCCTCAAAACATTGATGCCACCACACGTCGCTCCGACTCGCCCTATGACCAGGAACCCGCTGTACGCGTCCGACAAGCTTATACACCTGCTCCAACTATGCGAAGCCACGCGTATCCTCACGGACCCGTGATTTTTTTGAGCATTGCCAAAACGACTCTCACCGCAGCGGGCCATCGACGTGATACTCTTCGACATCACCGAGCTCGCTGCCCCGCCGGGAGTTGAGACAATCTCCGAACTAGATTTCCTGGGACAGCGGTCGCAGCTTGTTCCGAACCGGAAGCTCGTGCCTGCAGCTGGTTTTCTTCTCATCGGGCACAAGTGGAAAGCCGAAAGGTCGGCTGACATTAGTGGAGAAGCTGATGTTTGATCATGGTTAGGCAGTAGCGCTGTCAGTGCAACTCCGAGACGGTACATAGAAAGCCTCGTGCGCCGCCCAAGTGGGCCTCTTTACCCGGAGATGTTACTTCCGGAGGTCTGTGGGCGAACCTTACTGGTCTCAAAACTCAGTCTTACAGAACTCAATCTTACCTTTCAACAGAGTGCTGCCATTTTTCAGTGTTTACGCCCTGATTGAAGAGCTTGTCTCCAGGAGCTCATCAAGCTCAAGGTTCGCGGGTTTCAAGTCGCGCTGGCGGAGCTTCAAGGGATGCTGTGGCACCGAATTTCTAAGTATAGTCACCATCTCGTCAAGTACGGGTGCGATTCCGAAAGTCGTTACTTGACACTGCGGCGTAAGAAATAAGAAGGACCTGGAATCAAGCGACAGGCTGCGACGCAAGAGAACGGGGATTGCTCGGGTGCCGCAGCATGGCCGAGCTTGAGTTTCGAGTCTAATATCCCGATCCAGTTCCAGAGGGAAAGCAGCGTTGAAGTCTCTATTCCGAGGTAGAATTCTACTGCAGTGTGTGGCATTAAGTATGTGGCGAGGAGACTCAGGAAAGGGGAAGGGTGGCAGTGCTGTTTCCTCGGCCCGATGGCGCGGTGATGATCATTATGAGCGGCAGTGGCTGAACCCTAACCCTCCGAAATCTTCGTCCTACCATCTGCGCCGCGAATGGACGAAATCTTACCTGCTCTTCCACCGGAGCTGGAGCGCGAGGTCTTCGAGACGACAGCGCTGATGTATCCGGGGGCTATCCCAACACTGCTGAGGGTTGCTCGCCGCGTCTTTATCTGGTGCGCCCCTTTGGCACTTTTGCCTCGTCGACTCTCAAACTGGCCTGATACGACCTTACTAGGGTCGAGCCTCTCCTATACAGAGTCGTTAGAGTCTCTGACCAGGTTGTACACTCGGATAGCATGGCCGCCGCCCTTTTGAGCGCCGCAAGATCCGCGCCGCCCGGTGGTTCTCTCCGCGGTGTGCGCCATCTGTTATGCGCAGAGTCGGAATCGTGGACTCTAGAAGACGCGAAGGACGTTTTGAAACATTGCGCCGAACTCACTGACTTGTCTCTGATCACCTCATCGATCCCTCTGGATGCAACAATCCTGCCTGTGCTCGAGGGACTGCGCATCCACCGACTGGCCGCACATCTGGCCGAAATGTTCAGTGGAACCCACTCTATCGATCTCTCCCACCCTGCATTCTCTTCCATCACCCATCTCGACATCGGCGATGAGGTTGACGACCGCCTGTGCTCGCAAATCGCCTTGATGCCCGCTCTTACCCACCTCATGCAAAATGGGAAGGTGCCCTGGGTTAGTATGCTCATGGTTTTTGGGCAGTGCCAACTTCTGCAGGTCATCATCGTCAACTACCAATATCTCGCAAAAGACGCTGCGATCATGTGGGCAACGCAATGCCCTAAACATGACGCTCGTTTAGTGGTGGCTTTTTACTACAACTACGAGGACGATTGGGAACTCGGTGCCCGGGACCTCCCCGACATATGGTCCCTAGCGACTGATTTCGTCGCCCGCAAGCGAAAAGGGGATATCAATGGTATCGGACCCTCGTCTTGTTTCATTTGTTTTCCACTGAGGTCTTTTTCCAGTCGGGGATTATATCCTACAGACATGACGACTCCAGTCACCCGATCCTACATTCTTTGTGTCTCTTTGCAACACATCTCCGCAGATCCAAAACATAATGTCCCTGCTCTGGTTTCGATACGATACTCATGCAATTGTTACAGATCATCTGTGGATGATCGGACGTAGGGATCCCTTAATCGACCCATCTACACCTTCCTCGCCACAAAGTACGCACCCACGGACACAACGCCCTCCGTCCTCGTGCCCTCGTCCACCTCCTTCAAAAGCGCCTCCAGCGCTTCTTCCCCCGTGATGCGCGTGCCGCGTGGAGCTTCCAGCGTGCCGTCCTTGAACATGCGCGTTGCGAACTCACGCAGCACGAACGCAAGGTTGTCGGCGGACAGTGCTTCATACGGGGCGATGGAGTCCCCGTGGAGGCCCGGGAGCGTGCCGCACAGCTTCCCGAACGGCGCGGGCGCCACCTCCGTAGCCTCGACCGTGAACCCGGCCTGCGCGAGCATGGGCCCCAGCAGGAACGTCAGACTGCCCTCATATATTAGTGCACGCTCAAATGGCGGAGGACCGACTGCACCCAATGACGAAGTTCTTCTGCAGCGCGAATGCGGTGTAGATGCAGTTGGCCTTGTCGATCCACGACGTGCCGCCCATGTGTTTGTCGAGGTCGTAGCTGCTCCCGGCGGCAGGTGCGGAATACTGCCCCTTGAAAAACAGCGGATCGAGCTCGTCCAGCATGACCTGGCCACCCGGCGCTGAAAGTCCCGCATCAGCACTCACCGTAACAGGACAACGGATCGGGTACCCAGCAGCGCGTGGATGTTCTCCAGCGCCGCGCGCCACCCCTCCGACGTCAGGCACAACGTAAGGAAGCTCATGTGTACGAGGTCGAACTTTCCGTGGTGCTCCGCCGCGAATGGCTGCGTCACATCCTGTGCGAAGGTCTTGATGCCCTCCGCGTCCGTCACGCTCGCAGGGGGGAGGATGTCGAGGTTGATGTCGCAGGTATAGATGCTGACGACCGCACGCCGCGCGCTGATCTGCGGCGCGCGCACGACGTCGAGCGACCACGCGCAGGTGCCCGCGGCGATGTCGAGGATGGTGTGCACCTGCGCGGGATCGATCGCGGCTGGGACAGGCGCGGTCCAGCCGTATACACGCTTCTTCATCATGTACTGGTTCGTAAGTCTGCGGGTGTCATTGTAGTGGGAGGGGGCTCATCTGCGACACAGGCCACGCACCGGTCTTTCTCTGGGACAGTAGCTGGAATCGCATAGAGGGTCGCTGGGGCAGCCATTGTGGGTGCAGGACGAAGAAGTTGCGGGGCCAGAAACGTGGAGAAGCTGATGAAGCCGTTCTTTTATTATCATTGACTCGTGACTCAAGCGGGAATCAACAAGACGGTTGAAAAATGTACCACCAGTTGTCTGATAGGTAGTGTTGCCGCTGTCCGCAGAGTGAAGCTCAGGCAGTGCGGCCACTGGCCACCTTACCGAAGGCGGCGGGTAAGCTAGCGCGCAAGGCGTCCGCCGCCGATACGCCGGCGGGCGCCCCGGCGAGCTGGAAGCCTGAGCCGAGTTCAAGTTGCACTGAGAGCTGGCGTAAGTCAAGGCTGATCTCTTGATCTGTGTATCAACCATTCTCAGTTTGATAAATCCACTTTCAAATAGACAAGGATGATATAAGTAATGTGGAGACGCGGAAGATAGATTGGCATTAAACTGAACTGGAATGTATAGAGCTGATCATGAGATCGAGAGCTAAGAGGGCTTGTTGCCAATCCTGAGAGTGAGATTCTTTCAAGTGAATTGTTCACACAATTGCCGGGCGGGTAGGACTGATGGCTGGGCTTTCTGTCAGAATCCTGGTTGTATATTGTGTGGTACACATTTCTATGAGGGATTCGCTTGCTGCGTAGGTAGTCACACCACAGGATCTCGATTAAAAGACCACTATTGAAGTACTCAATTATCCAATAGAAAAGGCCTGTTGGCCAACTTGGTATGCAGCCCAATTTAGATAAAATCAATGTGCAAAACTGACCCGCGCTCAGCCTGCCGCTGCCTGTTCATGCGAGTTGAGTCGGAGTTGGAACGTCGATCGGTCGGCTCATCGGCCCGATGACACTATCATGCGGGTCATGCGGCTGTTTCTAGCCCCGCGTGACCACCCCGGGCGCTGCTTCCTAACACCACAACAAAAGCGCGGCGGCTGCGCGAAAGCAGCGACTACCATGGACACTCAGCCTTCCTTACCACGGGAGCTCGAAAGAGAGATCTTCAAGACAGCAGCCGCCTCGTACCCCAACACAATCCCCACCCTTCTGCGGGTCGCACACCGCGTGATGACCTGGTGTTTCCTCTCCTTCTCTGCTTCACCGCACAGACTGACGAACAGTAGGACTGAACCTTTCCTATACAGAGTGGTTCGTGTCAATCGCGCGGCTGGGCGCTACGGCGTAAGCAGCGCCCTTCTGCGCGGCGCGACCTCGAAACCACCGGCGCAATTCCTCCGCGCGGTACGGAACCTGTTGCTGGAGGAGCCCATGCCCTGGACCATCGATGAGACGAAAACAGTCCTCGGCCAGTGTTCCGGCCTCATAGAGCTTGCCATCATCGCCGCCGTGGACCCGGAGATCCTGACTGTCCTCGCTGAGATGCCTCTCCGTATGCTGTCCTGCACGCTGAACGAGCTCTTCGGCGGGTATAGTGCGATCCGCCTGACGCACCCCGCTTTCGCGGCGCTCACCCATCTCCACACGTTCGACGAGCCCGCACTGGTCTGCGCGCACATTCCGCTGCTCCCCGCGCTGACGCACATCGCCTTCACGAAGCACTTCGCCTACGAGATGGTCCAGATGCTCCTCAAGCAGTGCGCGCGGCTCGAGGTGCTGCTCGTGGGCATATACTTCACGAGGACGGACTTCGCGCGCAAGTGGGCGCAGTGCATGCCCGTTCGGGATCCCCGCTTTGTCGTGGCGCCTTGGGCGGACTACATCACTGAGTGGCACGCCGCGGCCAGAGGCCTGCCTCACTTGTGGGCCCTGGCAGACGATTTCATCGCTCGTAAGCGACGGGGGGAAATCGATCGTGGGCCGTCTCTACATCTGTCTACTCCCATGGCCCTGACACAGACTTTCCAGCGGGGTATTACTGGCTTCACACGTAGCTGTTACTATTATGTACGGATACCATCAACTGTACACGAATATCGTTATTTCCCTGGGGCTTCGTGTGCAGGGATCCCGCAATCGATGGACGCAGTGCTGGCAACCACTTTTCATCCCAAGTACAGTACTTAAGTGTGAAGCCGGAACGCCCACGAGATCCTTCGTCTTGATATTGCGTCCATCCCTCCCGTGTTTTTGTTATACGTTCCTTTCCACCTGACAGAAACCGAGGAGCTCGCACATTTCGCTGCCGCGATTCATACAGTATTCGGGCTTACTACGCGCACTCATTTATAACGCGGCAACTACAGCAGTTGCTCGTGCCTTCAAAATGTGTTTCCCCTGTACCATGACTCGTGCCCGAATCGAACGAGCGCCTCTCTTAGTCTACATCTCTACCCCATATCCCGTGGTGGTGAAAGGTGCGCACAAGCGCCACCGAGTCTTCTAGAGTCATTCGCTGGCCCCACTATGGAAAAGCGCTGTCAGAACACCGTTGGGAGGACGCTGATTCCAACGACTGCTCCAACATCGTATGTAACCAAGCCCCTGCTAGGCCGATAATGATTTAGAGGTACCCAATGAGGAGGCTAGGAGTGAGAGGGCATATCTCGCTAGCACACTGAAAGATCCACAGTGGAATAAGAGTGATATCGTAGAGGGAAGCGTGGTATCGTGCATGTGGTCTGGGTGGTTCTGCAAGACAAACCTGATATTGGGTCCAAGCGGGAACAATGGCCCGCCCTCCTTGTGCAAGCCACTGGAAGAAGACAGACGATTCCCTCAGAAGATGAGTGTTCAGGGGCTTCTAGGACGGAAAAGACAGAGAATTGAAGCTAAATCGACCCGTCAGTAAAATCAGCATTAATGAGACGGATTAACTTCACCGTCAATTTCCTTTCTTCGCTTACGCGCGACAAAATCCTCTGCTACAGACCAGAAATCAGGGCGCCCATGCGCTGCGGCCACCCAGTCGGCAGCGTAGTTGGAGTACATCTGGACCACGAAGCGGACGTCTGTGATAGGGATGTGCTCGACCCACTGGTTCGCGCTAGATTCAGGAAGGTGCGCGACAGATGCGACGAGTACTGTGAGACGCGGGCACGCGGCCAGGACCGAGTCGACCATGTGCCAGGCTAAGTGCACCCCGCCTGGCATGCGTAAGTGGGTGAGGGCGGTTGCGAGCGCAACGTGCCCATAAAAATCCGAGCGCGGATCATAGACGTCGAGGTGCGTGAGCGAGGCGAACAAAGGGTGTGCGAGGTCTACTCGATCGGGCCCTTCAAACAGAGGACCCAGGTGGACGGAGAGCCGGCGCAGGGGCAGTGTTGACAGGATGGGGAGACAGGTATGATCCAGTCGGCCGCCGTATGCAAAGTCGATGACGCCGGTGCATAGTGTGAGTATTGTGCACGTCTGTCCAAAGCTCCACACGTCCGCTCCGTTGAGCAGCACATGCCGCACCCCGCGGAGGAATGGGGCGGGCGGATTGGATGTCGCGCCGCGCAGAAGGGCCACCGCGAGGTGGGTACAAGAAAAAGTCGTGAGATCCACCACCTCATACAGCAGCGGCTCAATCCTGGGTATCGCCAGTCAGTCGAGTCTGCGCAGTGTGCACGTTGTTGGTCTTACCAGAGCAGAGTGCGACGAGCGATACGCAAGAGCACCGGGATCATGCTCGGATGTAGTCGCGCTGCTGTCTCGAATATCTCTCGCTCTAGCTCTGCAGGGAAGACAGGGTGAGTCTCCATCTGCGCCTGGTTTGTCTTGTGAAGAGTGGTGCCAGCAAGCAAAGAGTCCAGACACGGCACAGCCTTCGAGAGGTGATCCGGCGTCTCGAAAAGCCGACTAATCATGTGGCGGTTCGCCCCGTCGGCCCCGAGGGAAACCTATCACGTGCAGGCGCCCCTTCTGATCTTGCCACCACAACGAATCTCAATGCTTCGCTCGCTGCAAGACCTACGCACCAAGCTCACCCTTATTTCTCTCTGGAGATAGAGAAATAAAAGCTGGCGCCTTGCAACCTGCCGCAACACCCGGGTCTCCCGCGCGCATTACTTACTAGTGTGCTCTCGACATAGATCGCCCTTGACCCCAGCGCAACTGTCCCTGTGCAAGCTCTCCGCTGATCTGGATCATCACATTCTCAGACGTTCTTGACTGCCGTCCCCCCACCCCGAGAGACTAGTGGCTCGCTGATTTGTGAACTGATTTGCGTTCCACCGCTCTTACACAACGCGTTCCAGTACCCGTTCGCGATCCTCTAGTCAAGTCTACAGCGCGCACTCGCTCCTCATCACCTGTGACTTGGAAGACTCTTCGACATGTTCTGGAAATCGTTTCGAATTCGCACTCAATCACGATTCATTCTGCATCAAATCTGCAGGAAGCCTGCGGAACGCCAGTACGCCACCCATGCATCAACCTGTTCCGTGGCGATCGTCTTGGCCTCTCTTACAGCAGGACTGGCTGCCTGTATCTCCTCGGTCGCAAGATCGATCCCTGCGAACTCAGCCTCCAAAGATCCGCAAGACAGTACCGATAGTTTGGAGAAGAAATCGAGCAACTTGATGCCGGGCTATGGCTGCTGCATCAGCTAGCGGAGCGCGTGCGCAGGTGGCAACTGACCAAACTTTCGTAATCGGATTTGGGGCCGCGTTGGGTGGCAGCTGACTCTAATTCCGCCAGCCACTCACGGAACTCGACGAGCGGTAGGGGCTTCTCTCCCGATGACGAAATCAAACAGTTACGAAGCGCAGTCATAACGAAGTTCCACGCCACCGGACGAGGATGGACCAGAGCCAAAATCGAACATTGCGGTCTCCTGGTCGTAAAGGAAAATGCCACATCCAAGACTGCATGCGCGACAGTCTGGAAATCGATCCACGACACGACCTTCAACCCAACGGGTAAGAGGATGCCTCCTGATTTCAGGAATCACGTACGCCGTTCGCCTTTGGCAGACGTTTTAACGTGACGCTAGTCTTGACTAGGATCGGCAGCCAATCCGTGGTCGCCCATGCGCCTTTGGGCAGTGCTCCGGATATCTGGCCGATTCGCAGACACACCACGTCCAAACCGCTCTTGGCCAGAATCTAGACAAGCCGTTATGGGTTGTGCGCCATTAGATAAGAGGTGAGCGTACTTGTTCGGCAACGTATTTGCTTTGCCCGTATCCGGTGGTGGCGCTCGCAACCAGACTTGCATCGGTCGACGCCGTATCGGTCCCTACATCCATAAACCCCGAAGTAACAGATGAAGTGAAGATGAATCTCGGGGGGGCGTCGCAGGATCGTGCAAAGTGGATCAGGTTGCGTGTCCCCGAGACGTGCTGCTCAAAGGAGGCGAGGGGCAGATTGAAGTCGAGTGTCCAGGCGTTGTGGATGATCAGTGTAACGGAGCTGAGCATCTGAGCCAGTCGGTGCGTCAAGTCAGCACGTTGAAGGCTTATATCCCGGCTCACCCTGCTAAAAATGTCCGCTGACAGACCTAGATTATCCCGGTTTATTTCGCCTTCGATCAAAACGAGCTTCGGGGATTCCAACAGCGCAATGTCCAACCCCCGATCGTTGAAGATGGCCTCCTGTCGCTGAACCAAAGTGGTCGCTTTTGAAGGCCGGTTGAACGCATAGATCTTTGCAACCCTCTCATCCTCCACCAGCGTCGCTAAAATTTGCGAACCCAGGCTGCCCGTCGATCCTGTGAGTAGAACCGTCGCCAGCGGTAAACTTGAAGTCGCATCTGATAGAGAAGGCAGTGGCGGCAGAGCCGACGCGTACTTGGCAATCATCTCGTCCATCGCCCACTTCGGACCTGCAACATCGCGTGCGGCCCCCGAGACAAGGCCAGCAAGAAACACCGTCATTCCGGAAACCGATCGGAACAAGTAGACGGCATTCTGCGTGACCCCGCTCGCGGCATTTCGCACAGCGGGGTCCTTGGAAGATTGCATCGCGCTCACGACGCGCAGCCGGAGGAACGCGGCGCTCAAGCTGTAGAGTATGGCGCCTAGACGTAAGTTCCAACTTAGGAGAAACGAATCAAACTGACCTGTCAAATCCCTGTTCGAATAAATCGACATCAGAGGAGATCCTCGTGCCGCCTTGTACCAGGCCCGCTCCGAGGTCGAGGAGCCAGCGCTGGATACTTGTGGCATCCCACGCGGTAGGTACGGCCACGGATGCGCTTCCTTCCGGGCTTTCCACGGCTTCGTATCTACGGGAGTCCTCATATTAAGTTGACGGCTTGGACCGGGAAATGGACATACAGAGCCTCAATTTCCTGGGCGAAAGCTATGAGTGCGGCCTTGCGCATGACCGTTCCCTTCCCCGAGCGAGGCAGTGGCTTCGTGGATGGGGTGAAGAGCACCATCTCGGGGAATATCCTGCTATACTTCGGCGCGACGCTGTTCGCCTCCTCAATTATTAGCCTTCGTCGTCGTTTAACACAAAATGATGGTCAACGTATGAATACGCACCAGAGCTTCTCCCGAAGCGTGGAGGCTTGCGCCCTATCGGTGACGTCTATCTGCACGTTGGGTTCCAGTTCTATCAAAACCCCTGCCTGGTTGTGGTCTTGGCCGAACATCACGGCGGCGGCCACACTACGATAACTGAACTTAACTGTCGTGAGGACGAACCAGATTAACTCACACAGGACTGCTGTTTATGACATCTTCCATGGGTGCAGGTACCCTGCAGTTCGAATGTTATGATCGAATAGCGAGGTGCGACCTTTGCCGTACGTGTTCTCTCCCGACTGATGAACAATCACGTCGTCTACGCGTCCGACGCTAGCCTCCGGGTCAGCGAGGGGACGCAGCCGGTGAAAACCACATACATCTTCCAAAGGTGCTTCTTCTGGGGATGATTGACGAAGAGGTCCGAGGTGGCGTATCCGCGAATGTCGGGGAGATTCGCTACGCTGAGATTGTAGTCCTCGGTATGCTAGTGGCCGAGTAAGTTTCTAAATCCCTCGTGGACGCAGTTTATTCACTAAAACTTGGCACTCGTATGTCCCATCGCCTTGCGGCATCCACCGAAGTTTTACCTTGCTAGAGAATCTGAACCACTCCCACTCTTGGACGTCATCGCTGTAGGGAAGCATCGAGGTTATTGAGCCGAATTCCGTGGCACCTGGATTTAGGGGCGTCGCTGAACACGATTTCGCAAGTAAGCGGTTTATTTAGCTCACCATATACAGCCCGTATTTTGAGTCCGGACGCCACAAGAGCGCTTCCAAGGCGCTGAGGGAGGGCACCACCGCCGAATGCCTGAAATGATTGCGCTGTCAGAAATTGAACCAAAATTCCAGATGCGGATAAGGACTTGCGATGAAGGACAGCGTCTTCAGGAATTCGATGGCGTCCGGCGACTTCGCCCAGATCGCCAGCAGTGCGGGGAGGGTGAACATGACTTTCGACTTGGTCTTGCGCGTGTTGGCGAGGATATTATCTGGGGATGGGAAGACGGGAAGCGCGCCGGGGGTTAGGGCTGTGGGCGGATACAGCGCAATCGTTATCCCGCCATATATCGGTTTCAGCAATAGGCCGTATATTCCGATGAGATGGAAACCAGGAATAGGCATCGCGGCAACGGGATGAGGATACGCGTCGTGTACTTCCGCAACTACGCCTGGATAGATGAATGGATGGTTACTAATCTGACGAACGAGGAAGTACAGTCAGCGTACCACTCGATGCCCAGTGCATAAGTATTCTGTGGCTGTAAGCGATGGGCTTCGGAAGACCAGTACTCCCCGAGGTGTGGAGGTAGATGCAGACGTCCTCTGGCGAGAGCGGTAGAGGCCGTGCGGGATACACTTCGGATGCGGAGTCCGAGTCCTCGGCCGCGAGATTAGGATAGACTTCGAGGAAGGAAGGAACCTCCTGGATGGCGAGGTCGAAATCCGGCGCGACTTGCGCAAGTTCCTTTCGGATACCGGCAACAAGTAGTAGCAGAGTGGTGCAAGTCGCGATCATGCGGTGACAACCCGACTTCTGGAGAAGATTGACTACAGCGGCGGGAGTATTTCGGGGAGAAATGGGAAAGGGCTGGATATCGATGAGCAGGTGAAAGCCAGCGGATATGGCGTGGCTTACAATCAGATTGGCCGTAATCAGTCCGACGATAAGGGCCTCGTACAAGATTGTATCCGAAAGCGCGATGATGGCGACTACTTGACCATCTTCGCCGTTCCGCATCGGTCTCAGTATGTGAGCAGCGCGATGAGTAGCGCGAGAGAATTCCAGACTCGTGATGGTGACAATTTCGTCGGAGGGGTCAGGTTTCGCGTAGACGTAGAAAGGATGGGCGGGGTTGGTTCGAGCCTGGTAGGAGATAGCCTCCGGGATGAACGTCGAGAATGTTGAGGCCATGACGGACAACAGGATGTTGTGGTGGGAGGTGTCTCAAACCTTCACATATCGGCCACAGTAGACGTGCATCCTTAAGTAGGTCCGCGGACAGCGGAGAATGCAGGAGTTCTTACAGTTGATTGATAGGCGGCAACTGCGATTGTGTTACCAGACTCCTCGGATCACGGTGGCAGACAGTGGCCATGCAGCGTGCGATGTCTAGCATCCGTTATTGCTAAGCTAGAAATGTCCCCCAAGTTCAAATTGTCTGCAGCGGACCAGAGCTGGACCAGAGAATATCATGACCCAGCTGGGTTCAGAGACCGGTTAACAGGCGCTCAGACCCTTTTGGTCGCTTCACGTCGCGTGGTAGAACCTCACGTATGGAAGCGGCTAGGAAGCCCGCCCAGGCCCCGAAACCACTCCGTTTTACATGGATCGTTTACCCCCACCGGACCCACTTAGGACCCACATTACCATATGCACCAATCATTTCATGGAGTATAACCGCCAGAGAGCCTGTCTCGTGGTAGAACCTCATCTATGGAAGCCCGCCCATGCCCCGAAGCCACTCCGTGGACAGTTTTACATCAATCGTTTACCCCCACCGGACCCACTTGGACCCACATTACTATGGAAAGCCGGAGCACCACGCTTTTTAGCGACGTCCGGCTTCGTCTGCCGTCTGATTGGCGGGTTCAAGACCCCGAAAACTCATTCTTATTCTATATTCCGTGGCTCCCGACCGTTTTCGCGCGACAAGGCGCCTTGTTCGCTGCGCACACTCCGGAAGTCGGCGCCGAGCTTGCGCGGCTTTCACCGCGCGTTCCTACCATCGCAAGCCGCGGCCCGCCTCCACCATCCGAGCATTGAATTTGCGCGTGCCGCGCGTACTTACTCACCCGTAGAACATATGTGCCTACTACTTACTCTTATAGCACCGTCCATGTCTCGCTTGCCCCGCCTTGAGCGCCCTCTACGCAAGCACCGTCGGTGCTCGCGGTCTGCCATCTGCGACGCACCCGTGACCCGTCCGGTCCACGCGCGTCGCCGCCCCGAAGCAATGAGCCGCACGTCGGAGCGCACCTTGCGTGACCATTCCGCGCTCCAGGGCTACCCATGTTTCACGCGCCGCGTGCAGCACGCGCAGAGACAGCCGCGCATTCGCGGTGTGTTGTGCGTGCGCTGCTTGCGGGGGCGATTCATGACCGACTGCCAACTGGCATGCGAGCGTGACCGCAGGTGTTGGGTGTTGTCCCCAATGACAGCTTCTTGCATGACCCATACCCCGAGGCCAACATGCCTGTCCTCCCGCCGCTCACCACAGGAGAGGCTCTCGCCGCACGAGTGGGAGCGCGATGAGGGTGTGCGGGCTCGCGTTTGACGAGTCTGGGGCGTCGGCGCGTCGGCCGCAGCTGCAGAAATTTCGCGGAAAATCCTGGCGCGACGCGGCGCCGAGCGGGACGTGCGGTGGCCGCGCGTCGAACGACAGGACATTGGGGGAGGGCCCCGAGCTGGTTCCGCCGCGACACAGGGCGGCGCGACGAGCCGTGGGTCTGAGGGCCCGGCGCCGGTGTGGGCATCGGGGGCGGCGTGTTGATGCCACGGGGCGCAACCGTGGGCTTGCGGGAAGCAGCGTGGCGGTCGCACGCAACGCACGGCGCCGCCGCGACTGGACTTGAAGGCTCGGCGTGTGGCGGGCGACGCCTGCGCGCGCCGACCTCGTACCACAAGACTACCCGGACTCGGAGCCGCGCGCGCACACCGAGCCGCGGATTCACGGGCGGCACTGCGGGCGCGGCACGGGGCTCGTGCGGCGGGGCGCATTACAAACGCCATGCGCCGAGCGCGCTCGATGCGTGGGACGCGGCGGCGGCGAGGACTTGAGGCGATGTTGCTCGCAGTGTGACTCTCCACCAGTCGCGCGCGCAGCGAGGAGTTGGTCTCATAGTAGTCTGTGGTAGTAAATAAGCGCCGACGAGTTTATCTATATGTGGGTAGCGTGCGTACGTACGGAAGGGCGGCGGCTTTCAAGCGCAGTGGGGATACGGTGTGCATGTGTCGCGGCGCTGAAGCACTGTGTTGGTGTGCCTTCAAATGAGCAGCAGCGCCACCACTCAAAAGATGCAACTTCTTACCTAGTGCGCCGCCCCTGCATCGTACACGGCGCCTCAGGCTCTCCCATCCCCCGTTCCCCACCCGCATCGCCATTCGCCGCTGCGACATCGGCATACGACGTCACGCGCATCCCGTCGATCGCGCGCGCGGAAAAGGTCTGAATCTTGTTCCTCGTCGTCGCCCGCGCAGGCGGAGTCAGGCTCAAAGTCCCCGAGCTGCGCCTCTGCGCCCCACGCACGCGGGACCGGGGAACGAGGGGACGCAGTCCAGAGTTGGTACGGGAGGGTAACGCGCGGTGAAAGCCGCGCAAGCTCGGCGCCGACTTCCGGAGTGTGCACAGCGAACAAGGCGCCTTGTCGCGCGAAAAGGGTCGGGAGCCACGGAATATAGAGTAAGAATGAGTTTCCGGGGTCTTGAGCCCGCCAATCAGACGGCAGACGAAGCCGGACGTCGCTAAAAAGCGTGGTGCTCCGGCTTTCCATACATTACCATATGCACCAACTATTATATGGGGGATTATCACCGCCAGAGGCGATGTCTTACCTCAGAGAACTCGCAGTCTGACTGCACGACGACGACATTCCCTTTTTTGGTGTAAATAGCAGTACTTGCGCGCCACATGCTGAGCTTATCCGACTGCCGTTACCTACATACCCGTGAAAGATCCG
This sequence comes from Mycena belliarum, assembly GCA_029282135.1. NCBI lineage: Eukaryota > Fungi > Basidiomycota > Agaricomycetes > Agaricales > Mycenaceae > Mycena > Mycena belliarum. Next base: position 82,189 of record JARJCN010000071.1, read on the forward strand.
AAAGATCATCAACTTGAAAACCGCTGCTCGCGTTGGACCCGTGCGTCAAACCGAACTATGGATATTTATCTAAAGAAATTGATATGTTATATAACTGAGCCAAGTGACATACTTCCGAAACTGTTCGGAAAGAGGTCGTGGGATGATTGCCAGGGAACTTCAATAATTTCCATTGTAAACGTCGAGGTACTGTTGGTACTGTAGCGTCATCCAAGATGTTGAGTCTTGAACTTCTTCATTCTTGCAACTGTTCATTTCTCGGCAATCATGGGAATATTCCCATACATAGAAGTCCGTCGAACATTCGGCCCGGCTTCAGCCTTTTGCTGTTTGAGCCAGGGAACCTCGTCATCCAGGACGTACAGGGTATCCTGAAACAAAGTTGCAGACAAGCACAACATACAAGGAACACCTAACTAAACAAGCCGCTGGCCTCCTACAATATTTTGTTATCCTGTATTTTGTGACAAGGGAATAGTATGGGGTTGAACAGGTTTCATCTCATCATCGTGGATAATCTCCGTGATTCGTTGCATGCGGATCTGGTGCTGGAATTGGGAAGGTGTTCAGTGACCGTTGGTAAGTCACATACCACATTATTCGATGGTGTTGCGGAATCGAAGGCAAGGAAGTGTGAACCACCGTCTAGATTGCCTTGCGGCTTGGATCGGCGGAGGTGCTGGCGGCCATTCAATCTAAGTCCGGATCGTCAAGAAAGACAGATGACGAGTAAACCCATTTGAATTACGATGAGAGCATTGAGTTTGCAAACACTGTCTGGTATATTGGCATGATATACAAGCTAAATGTTATGAGCTCACGTTTTGCCTGCATTAGGTAAAAGATAATCCAGGTCATATCCGGCCGTGTGAGGAACTGAGCCCCATGAGTTTATGAAAAAAAACTTGTAGCGTATGGGTACTCACAAAGATCAGCTGTAGGGCTCCCGAAATTCTGGAGGACAGTGGATGAGCTCAGGTCCATGCTCTAATGATGGCAGCTCTCACGAAGTAATCAATGTTGTTTCTGGCAAGATGCAAACTTCATACTGAAACACCTCCGAGCTTTTCAAGTTTACTTACCAACAGTCCACATGATTAGAGTATCAATCATTCTGCTCGTCCTGGAGATGCGGAATTAGACCCTGGTGAACTTCCGGTTTATAGACAACACACTGCTCAAAATTTGATGACTTGTATCTCCAAAGGAAGATACACAATGACGTTGCAGTGAGTATATCAACAACAGGACCAATGGCGCATCCTGTGGTGAAGAGCCAGTGCAAGCTGGTTTCCAGGAGAGAAAACTCCGGGCGCTTCACCAATTGGGCAAAGATCCCAACATTTGCCATGAAGCGCAGAAGATTCAGGACACAGACCAAGACCGGGATGGCCCATGCCTTAGACAGTGCTTGAACCCGGAGCGCAAAGAAAGTCTAGGGAGGCAGTAAGGAGATAGTTCATTCATGATATATAACTCACTTGTACCAAGAAGTTTATCATGGCAGAGAAAAGCACGACGAGGATGAGGGAAAATGGCGGACTGGCGAGGTGCTGCGGCTGCCCATAAAATGTGATGGACATTGTATATATCTAAGCCAGGGCACTGTGAGTATCGGACCATAGTGTAGCATGGTGCCTACCGCATGCCAGGTGAGCATGGTCTGTGTCAACTCAATAATCCTGTACAATTTAAGCTTAGGAAAGCTGAATCTGAGCGGTGACCCACCATATCATCGAAACCTGTGTACAGAATTTAATCACAGAGGTTTCAGAGGTCTCGTAAGTGAGAGAAGCTTACCAGTACTTTGAGTTTCTTGCTGTCCTTTGGGAAATCCCGGTAATAATTGAAAGTCTGCAAGGTCTCGATCCCGAATAGAAAGGTGGAGAAAGCCACGCCAATCGTGGCATTGCCGATCGTTCCGTCGAGATGAGGCGAGGTGGCTTCTGGCATAGTGGCTGATCGAAAGAGCAGTCCAGCTCAGCAGCACCGTATTTATGGGGGGAGACGCGCCCACTAACGGCACAGGTTCCGGATGTAGTTACTACCCACTCCTGCCCATTTATCGAATCATGAGTTCGATCTTGGTTCGATCAAACTAAACTAAAACCAGATTGATCGGACTTTTGCGGCTGACATCACAGAGCTGGGCCCACTCCGATGCATATCGGAAGTTAGTCGGTTAGGAGGACTACTGTTAGTATTATTGGCGGCAGATCTTTGAGGAGGAGGAGCAGTAGGAGTAGGGCTTTAACCTATCGCCATCTTTGACGAGGTCAACTGGGGTCAACGGCCGGGATCCGATTCGACGGCTTCGGACTCGTCTGTCTCGGGGTTCAGAGCTTGGCATCGACGTGACGGATACTGGACGGGTTACAGCTGATCCGGAATACCTTGAGACAATCGACTTTTTTTTGCGCGCGCTGAATTTTTGGTCAAGGGCTAAGCATTTCCTCATTTGGAAGTCTTGGCGCTTCCGGTTTTGATTGCCTGTGTGCAACCTGTATGTACTTTTATGCTCCTCGTTCTTATGTCCCCGCCATCTGAGCCTCTTTACAATATGTGGTCGTCCTCGGAGTGGGTTTGGTCGTGGCCGTAGTTCTGCCAATGGTCTCCCCGTCGATAGGTACTGACCGGTGCATGAGACCCAAGAATATTGCAGATGTGGTCAGAGAGTTAGTTGTCATTGAGTAGCCATAGCGCTCGCTCCTTGATATCTATACTAATATGATGGAAGGGCACTGTCTACCACAGTGCAGAAGGGTGCAGAGTTGAACGTTTTTCGATGGAGCTCTATTATCGGCTTGTGTGCCAAGACTTCCAAATGAGGAAATGCTTAGCCCTCGAGCAAAAATTCAGCGCACGCAAAAAAAAGTCGATTGTCTCAAGGTATTCCGGATTAGCTGTAATCCGCCGATTTCCAGAAACAGCCGTACCGGATGTCTGATGGTGGACGGCCTGAAGGGGTGGGACCCACACGTATCGGCCATCTCCGTCGAGACTCGAGAAGCTATTGACCCACCCAGACCCATTGGCAGAAGCGCCCGTACGTGAAGCTCCGAGGAGGATTGCCCGCGTGCCCTCGGGTGTCGCGCGGCTACCCAAATTGAACAGCAGCGTGCTGCCGGCGGCCGCCTGAAGGCTGAATCTGGTAGGCGCTGGTATGTTAAGATATGGACAACTAGCTATCTTATCTTGGACTGCTTACCTATATTTTCGCCGTTCTATTTACCTACTGCGTGTCATATTCTCACGCCTCAGTTTTGCCTCCGCAACACTGAGTCGTGAGTTCTATATCCCATACCTTACACCTATACTGACCTGTAGACAGTTGTTATTGTTCAGGTACATACTATATATGAGTTTTGCCTCCGCAACACTGAGTCTTGTTATTGTTCAGCCCCGCTCTCCCGCTGGTCCCTGCGCCTAAACTTCACAGGTTATGGGCCCCGCTACTACCGAGATAGATGAGCGCAAACCCACCCTACCAGTTCTGAAGGATGACTCCTCAAACTGGATCCACTATTCGGAGCGAATAATCACTCACGCAAAGTCGAAAGGGTTGGGGCGACATCTGGCCGGTACCGCTCGAAAACCAGCCGAACTTACTCAGCGCGTCACTGGAGAATGGTTCATAGCCGGCACCAATACTCCATTAGACGATGAGAAGTTAGAAAAACACGAGGAGAAGCAGGACGAGTACGAAACAAAGGAGTCCAAGTTGCGCGACATCATTTATCAAACCATCAGTACTACGCGTTTCGCACAGGTCAAAAACGAGTCCACCGCAAGCAAAGTCTGGGATAAACTCGTTCAGCTCAACGAGAACCAGGGTGATATGGTTCAAATGAACATACTCACCAGGTTGCAGCAAATGCGATGCGACGACGAGGGCGACCTGCAAAAGCACCTGATGGAGATGTCAGAACTCAAAGACATGCTCATAAAGGGCGGGAACCCACTTTCCGACCTGCAGTTTGGCGCGTACATCCGCGCGTCGATCCCCCAGCACTACCGATCACTCCTTACCACCATCACGACCTCCGCCCGACTATCCATTCCACCGCGTCAAGTTGACAGCGCGCTGATGATCCAAGAGCTCACGAATGAGTACTTGAGCCGCAGCGTTGACAAGGTGATCGATCGCGAGAACGAAAACTCTGCGATGTCGGCGGCAGCCAAGGAAAAGGAGAAAAAGTCAGTCAAGTGCACAAACTGCAAGAAAAAGGGGCATGTCAAGGCCGATTGCTATGCGAAGGGCGGCGGGAAAGAGAAGGACCCACCTGAATGGTTCTTGAAGCACCAGAAGGCGGGGAAGAAAAAGAAGGAGAAAGCGGCTGCAGCAGCCGATGACGAGGACGAAGAGTCCGACGACATCGCGCTGCTGATCGGCATCCCCGAAGAGGACGACAACGACAATGTTGCACTCAACGTGTCGTCCGACTTCCGGGATGAGGCCGGCGCCTACTCCGTAGACCGTTCCGCACGCTGCGACATGATCGTCGACGGCGGCGCAACTCGGCACTTCTCTCCCGATCGGCACAACTTCACCAACCTTGTGGAGATCCCTCCCTTACCCATTCGCGCCGCAGACGGCCGAACCTTCCATGCGACCGGTAAAGGGGACTACAACACCTACTTACCGATGGGTGTCAACCATAAACCGACGCGCGCAACACTTCGAAGCACTTACTATTCTCCCCACATGGCCTTCACCCTCATATCCGTCAGCACGCTCGATCGCGCCGGCTACGCGGTCCACATCGAAGATGCAAACTGCACCATCGCAACGCCTAAACCAAAGCGGAAGACCATCGCGATCTTCCCAATGGTCCGCGGCCTATATCGTGCCGGCAAATTAGCCAAACTCGCACCCATCACGGAAGCGGCAGCTTACCTCGCGTCCGACAAGATCACGCTGTTCCAGCTTCACACACTCATGGGACATGCTGATCAGAATGCGTTGAAGCACGCCGTGAAGGCCGGTACGATCACCGGGATCGACCTGGACATGTCGTCCGAGCCTCAATTCTGTGAGGTGTGCGTGCAGGCGAAGGCGGCGCGAAAGCCGATACCGAAGGTAGCCCTGAACCCGCGGCCGAAGAAATACGGCGACAAGGTCGTAATTGATCTAAAAGGCCCGTTTTCAGTGACCTCGCTCGGCGGCGCGCGATACGTCATGACCCCGATGGACCTATCGACGCATGAAGAAAAGGCTTACTTCTTGCCGAAAAAGTCCGACGCCTTCGCAAAGTATCAAATGTACGAGGCGTGGGTCAAGCGCCAGCGCGGGGGAGCAGCCGTGAAGCTACTCGGATCGGACCGAGGGGGAGAATTCACATCTGCGAAGTTCAATGCATATCTCGAGAAAATCGGAACGGATCGCCGACTCACCGTCCACGACACGCCCAGCGACAACGGAATCGCGGAGCGTGCGATGCGTACACATGTCGAGCAGACCCGTGCGATGATCGTGCACGCGAACCTGCCGAAGTTCCTGTGGGCCGAGAGCTGGCTCCACTCGGTATGGCTGCGTAACCGCTCGCCAACGGCCGCGCTACCAAACTATAAGACCCCGCTGGAGGCGGCAACGAAGAAGATTCCAAACCTTTCGAAGCTGTTGACCTGGGGCACGCCCGTGTGGGTGAAAGTAAAAGGCGCAAAGGATCTTGATATACAGGCCGTAAAAGTCCACTTCGTGGGCTACGACGTGCAAGCGAAAGGGTTCCGCATCTACTGGCCGGGTAAGCGAAGGGTTACAATTGAGAGGGATGTCTATTTCGACGAGAAAGCCGCGCGCGAGCCCGACGGTGCCTCGATCGAGGGGGAGTGGGGTGATGATGACTTCCCTGCAACTCCCGAGGCATCGACGGCTCCAAACCCATCGAAAACACCGCCCGCAGGCGCAAGCGACGACGGCGATAAGCTAGCGGAGGGACTCACCGACACCGTTGAGCCTCCAGTCCCAGAAAATCTCCGCAAGTCCCCTTCTCCCGAACCTAACCCCGTGCCAACGAATCCACCTCCTGTGCACATTGAGCCGACACCACCACCTCCACACGCACGGCAACCACGAGGCGATGGTCTAATTCAGCCCGAACCGAATACGGGACGCGGCCATCGTGAACGAAAGCCGCCAGGCTTCTATCACAAACTGAATGAGGGCAAAGCCAGTCTTGCTGATGTTGACACAGAAGATGTGGCGGCGGCGTTCGAGATTCTCGAGGACGAGCGGGAGGATGACCCCGACCTGCGAATGGATGTCGAGGTGACGGCGCTCTGCAGCCAGGTCGTCGAGTTTGCGATGGTGACCGAGAACGTGCCAATGAGTTTGCGTGACGCAATCAAAGGCCCTGATTCCAAACACTGGATGTCAGCTGCCCAGGACGAGTTCACACAGCTCGAAAAGCTCAAAACTTGGGACGTCGTTGTAGCTCCTGCTGGCGCGAATATAATTCGCAACCATTACGTTCTCACGCGCAAGCTCAACGCGTTCAACGAGCTTCTCAAGCGCAAAGTCAGACTAGTCGCAAACGGGAAAACCCAAGTATACGGCATTAATTACACAGATACCTATGCACCCGTCGTTCGTCACGCAACTCTCCGCGTCTTACTCACCATCGCGGCCACCAACAACTGGGAGATCCATCAGGCCGATGTCAAAAATGCGTACCTCAACGCGCCGCTTGACGAAACCATCTATATGGCCATCCCGGAATTCTATGAAAAACTCAGCTCTATTCCTCTTCCTCCAGTTTCTCCTGGACAACGTCTCGTCTGTAAGCTTAACAAGGGCTTGTATGGCACCAAACAAGGCGGCCGAACCTGGTACATCAAACTGCGCGACACGTTTGTTTCGCTCGGGTACTCGGTTCTGCAGGCCGACCAAGCCGTGTTTATCAGTCGGGACCAGTCCACAATCGTCGCGGCCGCCACCGATGACTTCACCATCATCGGGAAGACAGTCGTAGATGTCAGCCGTATCAAAAAGCAGCTTAACGAGCATTTCGAGACCGTCGACCTCGGGGAAATCAATTGGCTACTCGGCATCCATCTCGTACGAGATAGGAAAGCCCGGACCATTTCCCTTAGCCAGACTGCCTATATTGAGCAGATCCTAGCTCATATGGGCATGTCCAACGCGGCTCCCAACGTGTGCCCGATGGAACCCGGTCTGGATCTTTCACTGGATTCACCCGCTGTTTCGTCACAGGTTCTCACGCACTCGGAAACGGCTGAATTCTGCAAGGGTGTCGGATTTCTGATGTACGCGACCATCACTCATCCAGAGATCACTTACCACGTCTCGAACCTATCTCAATTCATGCATGCGCCTCGCACTACACACATGAAAGCTCTTCGGCGTGTCCTCAAGTATCTCTCGGGTACGCGGCATCACCGACTCGTCCTCGGCGGCTCGGATTTGACGCTGACCGGATATTCTGATGCTGATTGGGCCTCGCACATGGACCGTCACTCAGTGTCTGGCTACGCGTTCTTCCTCGGTAACAGTCTCGTCGATTGGAGCTCGAAGAAGCAGCCCCTGGTCACTCTTTCTAGCACAGAATCGGAGTATGTCGCGCTCACCCATGGATCTAAGAATCTGTTATGGCTTCGGAAACTTCTTGCCGAAATCTTCATACCGGTACAGCGCCCAACCCGACTCTTCTGTGACAATCAATCTGCCATCACCCTGACCAAGGACGGCGCTTTCCATGCTCGTACAAAACATATTGACAACCGCTTCCATTTTATCCGCCAGACTGTGACCAACGGCGACGCAACGATCCCCTACTGTAAAACTAACGACATGATTGCCGATATATTCACCAAATCCCTTTCACGTCCAAAATTCACGCGCTTTCGCGAGATGCTCGGTGTTCTCGAGTACCCCGCTTCGGCGTGAGGGGGAGTGTTAAGATATGGACAACTAGCTATCTTATCTTGGACTGCTTACCTATATTTTCGCCGTTCTATTTACCTACTGCGTGTCATATTCTCACGCCTCAGTTTTGCCTCCGCAACACTGAGTCGTGAGTTCTATATCCCATACCTTACACCTATACTGACCTGTAGACAGTTGTTATTGTTCAGGTACATACTATATATGAGTTTTGCCTCCGCAACACTGAGTCTTGTTATTGTTCAGCCCCGCTCTCCCGCTGGTCCCTGCGCCTAAACTTCACATGGTAGGCGTCGCTCATCAAAACTCGGGTCTCTCGGCTCAGTCTAAATCCGGCCGGGCCGATGCTCCGAATTCCGCCGACTGCCCTTCGACGAATGGCGAGACTATGCTGTCCAGTATGCTGAGAGTCTCTCAGAGACGGCTCTGGTTATGGTCAAGCAAAGAAAATGGCCAGGGAATTTTGATTACTATACAGGGAGCCAAACGGCGGGAGATACAATGATTTATGTAATTCAGACGGAGAAATACTAGTGGCGTAAAACAAGCTCAACTAGCTGGAGAAACCCAGAACTTGGCTGTGACCCGCGGATTTTTTTCTCGTTTCTCGATGGTGGGATTGTCTAAGCGAGTTGAATCCGGAATTGATAAGACTGTGGCGGTGCCGGAGTCCCGGCCCGATCACAGCCACATGCGACATCTCCTGCTTCCTGCCACGTCAACGAAAGCTGAAAGCTGAGCTCACACTGCAGCCACCGCCACTATGAAGCTACTATGAACTCTCGAGCTGCCCTTCCTCCAGACTTGAGAAGACAAATCCTAGGAACGACAACTCTACCGGCGTCGCGGGCGGCGCACCGCGTCGTCTATCCTGTGAGCCTGTAAATGTGTTGTCAGACGACTCGGAGGAAGCTAAGTCAACGTCTTTACATACAGATCAGAAACATTCGGGGACGAAGCAGATGGGTACAGGCGGATTATGCGGAACCGCGGTAGGTCCGCGTCAAAGCTGCTCCCCGCGCCTACGAAGCACTCCGCGTACGAGACGGTCTATCCCCGAGTCGCGCGCGCGGCTCGAGGTGTCGCTTGCGGCCACTGTGCACGTCACCACCGCGGACTGTGCGCGCAAGTGGACGCAGGGCACGCCGCTTCGCGATCTCCACTTTTCCCGCTTTGTCGTAGCGCTACTTCACGCCAGCCTCACTTTAGGAGCCTGGCCGACGATTTTCTCCCGCGAAAGCGGTGGGGCGAGATCGCTCGTGAGCCGTTTCTACGCCTACCTACTCCGGGGGACCTGACATGGACTTTCCAGCGGGGTACCGTTGGCTTCACACATTGCCTCATTACTGTGTACCACCAAGTCCCCTTACATCCTGTATGTGAGCAACATTTACCCACTATGCATTGTGCGCAAGGATCTTGCAGTCGATGGACGCAGTCTTGACAACCGCTCTTCATCCGAAGTCCAGCAAGAACGAGGCCGAAATGCCCCTGAAATTCTTCGCTTCAATATTGCGTTATGGGGGAGTGATCAATCACGCATTGCTGGTTAGCGATATGTCGCGATGCAAAAAAGCCCATAGTTAGCGATCTGTTTTGATTAATCATTTGCAGCATTCACCTATGCTCGGCAGGAGCTAGAGAATTGGTGACAGGCACGGCCCCGCGACGTCGAAGACGATGAGCACGGCTTTGTCTCTGTTTACAGCTTCTGTCCCCTTTGGGATGGCGACGACGAGACCATGCTCGTCGTCGTGGAGAACGATGAGGGTGAAAATCATGTAAAATAGCGTTAAAAATACAAGATAAAATACAAAATATGCGCCTTCAAAGCCGATTATACATCATCTACGCCGATAGGGCCCAGACTAGCCCCCGCGTGTTCCTCGATAGGGTCACCCTCCTCCGCGCTGCTCCCCTCCCCTCCCTCGCCGTCGTCGGCTTCCTCTCCGCCCTCTTCGTCATCCGGTGTGTCGCTGTCCTCGCTGTTGCGATGCTCAGCTCTACCCTCGCGGATAAGCTCCGGCAACTTCGCGTCAGTCCACAGCTTCGTGAAGTGCCCACACAGGTCCGCCTGAAGCGCCGCCTGTCGGTAGGCGTACGCTGCCTCGCCCTCTGCCTGTGGCCCATCCTCTAGCCCCCGCAGCCCGATCTTCTCCAACCACCAGTCGGATCGCCACACGAGGAACTGCCGAATGCGTCGCATTTCTTCCTCGAGCAGGTCGACCTCTTCCGACCAGCGCATGGACCTCGCCCGAGTCTTTGCCCACTCGATACGCAACGCTGTCCACACGTCAACAAAAGCTTGTTACCCAAGATGGCGAGCATACCTTCATCCTCCTGCTCTGGGTCACCTTCTTTCCTGCTCTGCACCTGGGCGAGCCAAATCCACGACAGGGGCCGGACCACCTTGCGCTTCTTCGTCCTCTTCGACGTCGTCGCCATCCCCGCGCTCGTGTCCCGCTTCCTATGCCCCTTCCGCCTCATGTCCTCCTTCAAGCCCATCCTCTCCTTAAGCTTCGTCTTGGCCTTGCTCGCCCCTGCCTGCCTGGAGGGGTCACCCTGCTCCCTGCGCGGAATGGCCCGCACGTCGTCGTGCGCCAGCTCCTTCAGGCTGACCTGCCACTCCGTCCGCCCCAGCTTCCTTCCCAGTACCCCAAGCGCCGCCCACACATCCCTATACTGCGCCGCTGCCCGCCTGATCCGCTCGTCTAGCAGATCTATGCGCGTCTTCGAGCGCGTATTTGCCCTGACCCCCCTCGTATACCGGTCCTTGAGTCCGTACAGATGTGTGCGCACGAGTAGATGCCGGCGTATGTCGTGCAGGGCCTCGTTTGCCTGGCCCACGCGCATCCGGTACTCGCATGACAATACCTCGGTCGTGCAGCCGTCGCCATCCCCACCACCACCCGCTCGGCGCTTCAGCGCAGATGGTAACCACAACGCCATCTCGTGGACCTTGACACCTGGGACGGGCTGAGTTCCCGCCGTATGCGCGCGCGCCTCGTCCTCGCTCTTGCGCAATGCCTCGACGAGTGGAAAGAACAGGCGCTGGATGTCCATCCAAGCGACTATCTTGCGGCGCATCTTGCTGTTGCGCTCGACCATGGTCGTGCGCTGATTCTCCGTAGGATGCAGCCCCGTTGCCGCAACATCGAAGCGTAGGACACGCCTGAATGTAGACAATCAGCGTGGGGCTCGTTCACTGTACGATGTGCTCACTGCTGCTCCTCGAGCTGGAGCCCCATCGCTATGAGCTCCGTCACATGCATATCCTCCCGTACGGCCCCTATCTCCTCAATACCCAGCCGCTCCCTCTCTGATGCCTCCTCCGCCAGCTCCCGCCGCACCTGGGCCAGATGCTCGTCCTTCTTGGCGCTTGCGAACGGGTTCTGCTGGTCCGCGTCCTTCTCCCAAGCCTCGGCCATGGCACGCCACTCTGTAAGCGTCTCCTCAGCGAAGGGATCCTCAAGATCCCGCAGCGCCTCAGCTGTTGACACCATCATCGGCACAGCGTCTTCCGTCCGCTCCAGCATCGTCTTGCCTGCGACTCCCGTCAGTACTTTCCTTGGAGCGCCAAGAACCACTTACCCAGACCAATAATCTTCTTGTGATTCAAGTCATTGAAGTGATCGTCGAGGGTGTCCCGCCGTGCCCCTGGCCCCATCTCCTTGGTGCTGTTCGCCAGAGGATTTGCGTGCGCCCAGCCCCGCTCCGGAGCCTCGCCGTCTGTATACCCAACGTAACGGGTGAGGTTGAAGGAGAATCGGAGGTTGCACTCCTCGATGTGCGCCGGGAGATGCCACTTGGGGACCAGGAAGGTCATGAATTTCCCCCGGCCGTCTAGCGTGATCGCCTCATTCCTGTACGACATCATGCGCGTCCAAATGTTGATATGCCACTGGCAGGCGATGTCGTACGAGACAAAGAACCGTACGAGCTCGGTGCCGACGATGCTTTTGAAGAACATGTAGTCCATATTCAAGTACCTTAAGGTCGTCAGGATTCATTCATTACTTATTATCTATACGAATAACATACCTTTCTCCCAGCTGTAAGTCGCCAACAGCCATCGGCCGCTTCATATTGTGTCTCGCGCAGTCCACTGCAGCGATTCCAGAGGACGCGGTACCACGCGCCTCGCGATCGGGCTTGTCGACCGCATCGTGCGCGACGCAATGACTCCTCTAAAGCGGGGTCAGTCAAACTCAAGCGGTTATTGATTGGCTCACCTCCTGGACCTGGTTCCAGTTTGCCTTGACGTGCTCCATATACGCTAGCACTTCACAAAAGAACGCCCATCCATGGCCGAGCCCCGGATCCTTCTCCTCCGTCGAAACGTCCTTGCGCTTCAGGCGAAAGTTGGCGTCCATGGCAAGAAACAAAGCAAAAAGAAACCTGTCGGATGTCAGATCAGCATCGTAGAAGCCGTATAAACGTGGACCCACTGTTTCTCCTCCGGCCAATCCATCCAATCGGGCGGCAGATTCTTCCCCGGGTGGGGACATGCAGGACATAGCAGTGCGCACTCTCCCTGCTGCGTGTTAACCACCCCGTCGGGATATAACGGTCGCCCAGCACGCAAAAGCATCCGGATGTTGCGCCATTCCCTGGTCATCCGTAAAAACTCAGGGTATCGGTTCTGAACGGCACTCAGTGGTCAGTATGTTACTTGAAGTCTGGGGAAAGTGCCTCACCTTGACGACCTCCAGACCAGTGTTGTCGCTCTCCCTCGCCAAGCTGTTGTAGAACTCGTAGGCGGAGCACTTGGACTCGAAGGATAGCAGGTGGAAGCGGCGGAGCACACTCATTGTTGCTGCAGTTCGTGGATTTGTTGTTGTCGCCGGATAGAGCCCGCCCCGCAGCAACTGCACCGTCTGTGATCCACTAGTCGCGCAGCCACAGTAGTCGAGTCCTACTTCGTGAATGCCATGGTCGTGGACCACGACGAAAGATTCCCCAGCGGAGGGTTCGGGTCGAGGACATTTGCGGTCCTTTTCGTGCCAATGTCCTAGCTGGATCCGCAAGCCTAGATCCTTGAGGCTCCGTTTCTTGAAGTGCTTGCCGTTCCATTCCTATCGACGACACGTATCAGCATGTGCTCTGGCTCCAAGGAGCCCTAACTTAACGTACCTGAATCCGATGGAACGGCAGCTGCTTGTGTCGCTCCACCACACAATCAGAACACAGCAGCTCGCCCCCCGAGAAGCAGTCTCGGCATCGGTGGTCGGCCTTCCCCATGGTACAGGCGCGACAAACGCTATAGCTGCGGTGGTCCCCACGCCCCTCGACACGAAGCATCTCTTGAAGAAAGATGTCGCGATGGTCCTGGGCCCACTGGCGGAGCGGATCATCCTGTGGGACGGTTGGGGGACTGGTATTGCACGCAGAATGTGCACGTACAGATTCACGAAGCGCCCTCGCGCTATCGTCATCCTCAAATGTGTCATACACAGGCGCATCCTCCTCCTCCTCCCTACGGACGTCCGGCAGAAGCGCGGTAGCCTCTCGCAGGGCTGTGCTGACGACGTTGAAGGTGGAAGACGTATGGCGCACGGAACCATCGGCGCGCAGGTGCGATGTCTCGTGAAGCAACTCCTTCATGGTGTTCCGCTCCGTGCTCCCGCCGCTCTGATTAGCGGGTGTCGCTGGCTCTTGCTCGAATCGATAGACCTGTGTCATCTTGCGTTTTTTGGCCATGGTCGACCGTCAGAGGAGCACCGCGCGGCGCACACTGAAACAAAGGAGTCCTGCAAGACCAATCAGCCGCTTTTTCACATGATGTTAAATGATTAATACCATGTACTCTGAACAACTTGACGAGCTCGAAGAGGACAATGGCCGTCAGACGAGCGAGGTACGAGCGGCCCGACGCCCGCGTGAGCGCCAGCCCTGGATGCGTCGGCGCCAAGGATGAATATCAAGTCTGACTGTTGTTAGGAACGTGTTGTGTCATGTGACATGCTGACTCGGTTCTCTAGAATAATTGATAATTTGACAATATAATCTACTCCTCCACCTTCGATGGCGACAGCGCGTAGTAGAGGCCTCCGCAATGCCGTCCTGGTTAGCTGCATGCATCACTCCTCAAACTTCACTCACGTTTTCCAGATGATTCAATCTTCCGGCCCCAGCTTCCGCCAATTTGCGGAAATCAGTCGCGATCTTGTTCCCACTCTGGTCGAGTCTCATTTTTGGCCAGTGCTTATAGCCCAGAATATTGAAGAGTGCATTATCACCACCCTCATGGAGCTCCGAGCGGCCGAATGGCACGAACTTCTGGTGAGCTTGCTTATCTACAATTGCCTGTGGCCCTGCGTCATTCATTCTCATCCAGGCTTGGGTTCACACCTACAGACAGGTCGTCTCCGCTTGCCCTTTTCGAGAGCTCGATAAAGGACGCTGTTGGCTGGCTGCCATGCATGCCGATGTGTGTCCCAGCTTCCCCTATTTCCGCTTCCCTTCATTTACATGCAGGCCGCCGCCGCTATGCCCTGGTTACGCGACTTTGAGCACGAGTGGCCGCTCACCGTTGCCTGGCGCCGTCTCGATCGAGCATTTCCGGCTACACTCATCCGCCTCAAGTAATCCGATCAGCACCACACGATCGTCCTGTTTCCGTATAAATACCGTCTCCGCACGTTTCTCGATCCCTCAACAGTCTGCAATGGCTCTCAGTGCGTCACTGCTCTCCTTCCCAAGTTCTTCGCTGATGAATCCCTCCTCCAGCTATCGATCCATTGAAGGGCGAATCACACATGCTCACTTTCCTCTCTTCAATGTGCGTCTCACGCTTTCTTCATCATCGCCCGGCCCAAGCCTGTTCCCTTCCAGGATCCACTCCAACTATGTCCTTGGTGACGCGCTGAAAGATGCCGCCAGCGATCACGACAACGATAACGACGACGACGACGACGAACCTCCTCCCCTTGCTCCCCTCGAGCAATCTTCAGCCTGCTGCCGCCATTGCACCGTGTGCTTCCCTCGGCCCGCATTCAGGGCGAATCTCTGAAACTGTGTCATGTCGCGTACATCGCCAATGAATATATACATCGCCAATGAATATATATATTATCAGTGATCACCGGCTTCCAGTCCATACCCCCTGAGCTCCCTTCAGAAACGGACCCAGAGCTCAGTTGGTTGAGCCGCGCCCTCAGATGAGTGTCCGTTATATTCGCCGGCGGCGTTGGTGGGGGTTCGAATCCCTCGGGGTCCATCTTTTTCATCGCTTCGGTGGCTAAACGGTTAACGCGTATCTGCTTACGTATTTTACCGTCACTTCAATTCTGCGGATAAGATTGAGGGTTCGAATCCCTCCCGAAGCTCTGTGCTTTATAAGTTGGTCTTTTTTCAAGCCATTTATTCGAACATCTATCTTGATAAATTTGGCTCTTCATAGAAAGTCGCCTGAAGAACTCGAAACTTGACAAGAATGTTTACATAGCCGAGTCAATATACTCTAACGCGTCGTAATCGTTAAAGCCCTGAATAGAGGCTACAGACTGCCTAGCCTCGACATCCGGCGTCAAAGACGCTTGTGCATCTTCCCTCGCCCGTATCCTCCTGGCCTCCTGGCGAGCCCAGTGCTCTTGGCGAGCGTCCTCGGCGAGGATGTCCCGACGCTCGTCCTCCCGCATCGCACGCCACGCGCGATTCAAGTGGTATCGCCACTGGTCGCTGCCGTACAGGGAATTCTCCTCGCCGGCAGTGCCGCGAGGCGCTTGACCCGGCCAATCCCAGTGGTCGTCCAAGGTCGAGCGCCTGAAGCCTATTGGCAGCTGGCGCGTGCAGGCTGGCCGATTGCGTTCAGCCCATGCGCGCTCGATCGCGTCCGCATTGGTCGGCAACACGGGCGATCCAGGCAAGTCGAGATCCCTGGGCGAGTAAGGAGGATAGCCGATACAACACGATACAATGCTTACCCCCTGAAGTATACAAGGTCGTTGCACACCGCACGCAGCTTTTCAGCAAAGTTGAACGACAACTGGTCGGCATCGAGCTCCACGGCGGGCGATGAGGGAGAAGGGACGGAAACGTCCGTCGGCGCACATGGATATTCCACCCATTCGGGAGGCGCAGGGCGGCGTTCCCCGTCCCGCTCAGGGCTGGCTAAACGACGGTCAGTAGTGTGGGGAACAGGCAGGGACTGCTACGCACTGGATGCCTGACGCTTCCTGCGAGAGCGCATCGCTGCGCTAGACCTGGGTGGCATGCACGGAAGTCCACAGATCCTCGAGTATTTGCAGCGCTATTAATCCTTGACAACGAAAAGTGATCTCAGTTTCCACATGATTGCTTCAGCGCCCGACGCCTTCGATCCCAGATCTGGGGCTCGTAGATTCCGGCGGCCGCCCTTCATTGCAAATCGGGGCCTACAATTTCCTTCATCAACACCTCTGCGCGTGTCGCCTCCATGAGATCAAAGGAGATCGCTACTGTGATGTCGGGATACGTCGTAGCGAATAGACGTACAGCGTTGAGCTGCTCCAATCTGCGAGGCCCATGCCCGCAGCCACAAAAATCCACAGCTACGCCGTGAGGGCCATCCGCGTTGATGATCACGAAGTTGTCCACGGGGAACGGGAAGACGCAGCGGCCGCCGCCGCGGCGCCCATGTCCCAAGGCGATGCGAAGGCCGAGGCTCTTCAATGAGCCGCAGATCCACGCGCCCCCGGTCCAAGTCTGCGTCGAGTTTCACAAATGATTAATCAAAATTGGTACGGCCAGCGTAGATTGACGAACCTGAATCCGGTGGAGCGGATGCTCCTCGTGTTCGGAAACAATGCACGCGGAGCACATCGGGGCGCCCCATAAACAGTCACGGCATCGCGCCTGAATTTCGCGCCTGCACTGGCACAGGCTTTGAGCCGGTGCAGCGGCTGACAGCCCACCTATCGTCTTGAGGATGTGGTCCTATATCGAATGCGATTAACGGTCTGATAACCAATACCGACCAGGCACTGCTTACCCGAATTATTGGGTCCATGGAGATGAGCGTAGGCTGGGAGTAAGAGGGATACAAACGCTAAGGGAAATTTGAGATTGGGCGATTTTAGCCAAGGCGATGCGAAGGTCGAGGCTCTTCAATGAGCCGCAGATCCACGCGCCCCCGGTCCAAGTCTGCGTCGAGTTTCACAAATGATTAATCAAAATTGGTACGGCCAGCGTAGATTGACCAACCTGAATCCGGTGGAGCGGATGCTCCTCGTGTTCGGAAAAAATGCACGCGGAGCACATCGGGGCGCCCCATAAACAGTCACGGCATCGCGCCTGAATTTCGTGCCTGCAATATGGATTCTAAGATATTGATGGGTGGTCTGTGATATGCTCCGTTCGGGGGTAATCGTGCACGCTTTCCTCCACTTCGCCCCACTTCCGCCAGGTGCGGCATCCGTCGGCGGCGCAGAAATGGAAAACACGCAGAGTCGGTGTGCTGCACTTGGGCCGAAGATGCTGCGCGAAGTGGATGCTGCGCTCCAGGCGAATGTGGCGATCTATATAATCAGCGGCGCAGAGGCCGATGTCGTGATCTGTAAAATCAGCGGAGCATACCATTGTCAGAGTCTGCAAACGAGGAAAGTTGTCGACGTTCATCTTAGTTGCCGCCGACATCAGTGAACGCTGATTCTGGAGAGAATAATTGATAAGCCACATTTGTGTCTAGAGACAGAGCTCACCAGAGCGGGATTGCGCCCCCATGCAGAATCTTCATTGAGCGCCAAGTGCACTACAGCGCGGAGGATCTTGGGCACTTCTGTGATCAAGCGGAGCAGCTGCGTGCAAGCCAGCCGCAGTGTGGTAGGTTGGGCGGGACTGGATGCAAACCGTTCGATATCACGCGTCCTAAGCTGCACCGACCACGCTGGGGCCACAGGGAAGACAAGGCCCTCGAGCGAATGCAGCTGGGCAAATTTTGATAGCTCCTGCGCGCGCGCGGTGACGCGGCGCAGCTTAGGGAGAACATCGGGTCCCGGAGGTGGTGCGAGAAAGTTCGAGGAGAAGCGAAGCTCCTGCAGCGTGGGTTGGCGATGAATGAGATCGATCCATGGGCCGATCACCTGGGAGGTCGAGGCAAAAGTCTCCAGCTTGAAGCTAATATAAGGGAGCGCGTCCGGTGAGAGGGGGACGTAGTGAGAGGTAGTCAGGTGCCGGAGATTGATGAGGCCACTCAGGGCATACGTCCAGGTGCGCTCGTCGATGTACGCGGCGGCGGCGTCCTTGAATATCAAAGTTTTGACCTGTTTGTAGATAAGGTGAGAGATGCATCATGAACGCGCAAAAAAAAATCTGACCAGGTGAGCGATCTCTGGCGCGCTAGCCAGAGTGTGGACAAGGAGGCCCGCATTATCGGAAACGATGATGCTGCGGTAGAGCAACGGCCGAAGGATTCTTGCGCAGGCCGACGAGACCAGGCATAGTGAGGCCACAGGGCCGCCTGCAAGCGCGATTTCTTGGCAGACGTCGGGCGGGATGGACCAGGAAGCCATTAGGGCCCCCGCATGAGGTCGGCATGGTATATAGCGATGGCAGGGCAAAGGTTTACAAACAACGACACCGCCACCATCAAAGAACCGATCCCATCTTAGACGGTCGGGAGGCAGATCGCGCGCCTCTACTTTGGGAAAAATGGATATGATATCTATTACAGGCAACGCCGGCGGCCCCCGCTGGAGGGCTTCAAACTCGCTATGCCCGCCCGTTACGCACTGCTGAAGCTGTGTTCCCTGCGTTCGTTGCCGCTTTGACCCTCTCCCTCCTCTCCACCTCCTTGATCTGCCGATTCTCCTTGCTTGAAAGGGCGATGTGCTTGGGGGTGCAGTGCACGCCGATTTTGATTGTGCGCGCTCGCGCACCGAGGATAGATTTCATCCGCGCCTTCCTCTCGACAAGTTGGGCGCGCCTGTGCCGGGCCAGAGGTTTCATGAGAGGAATGGGCGGTTTTGGCGGCGGCGCGTGGAGGTCGAGCCAGCGCTGTATGGGCTCATTGTACGGTCGTCCGCCCTCGTCATGCAACACCTCTGCGTCAGAGCATGAAAAGACCTGCTTAAAAAACACGAGTGCTGGACGCACCAAGTTTGATCGCTCGGTCTTCTTCATCCGAAAAAAGGGGGGTAAATATGGCCATTTTCTGGGAGATGTGGTCAAGAGCAGTAAGGACCGGAATGAGCTCAACAATTTTATCGCACCTATATAACAATATCAAATATAGGATGATGCATCAAGAAATAGTCGAGGGATGTGTAGCTAAGCAAAGATCACGGCGCGATCGGCCTCAAGCTCATCATGCTTCGAAAAAAGGCTAAGCGCCCATTCCCATCGTGAACCAGGCTCTCCATCGAATGCCTGTATCACCTCCGCCCCACCCGTCTCGGCTAGCAGGGACTTGGCAGTACGGTAGCCATATGCGGCATATCGAAAAAGCCCGCCGGCAGCGTACTGCGTCATCGAATAGCGGGTTTCGCCCGGCTGGATAGGGGTGTTCCCGTGGTTGACGCAGGCGGAAGGGATCAGGATGGAAGCGCCGCTGGGGAATTCAACGACCAGGCGAAATTGACGAAGGTAGATGTGGCCGCCAAGCGCCGAGTCGAAGCGCCCGCCGCACGTGACCCCGCAGAACCCGTGCGACAGATTGAGGAAATCGCGATGATCGAATGTGACGGCGGCAGGTCCACAATTGTAGGTGGCGGCGGGGAAGATGGAGTTTGTGAAGTTAGGCTTCAGATGGGGCTGGCGGTCGAGTAGTCCTTTGAGGGTCGTGGCCTGGTACCGAAACAGCTTAGGCGTGTACCAAGCGAGAGCGCCTGGGGAGGTGTTCAAAGGTGGACAAGGGAAAGGGCAGAATGCGGGTACTCACTCGATTGAAAGCCCATGATACGCCTGACACTCCGATGGCGGCAAAGGCTGCGAGTGATGCGGTACTGGATTGGCCCGCGGTACAGGTTTCCGGGCCGAATTTGCCCGCCGCCCATCGAAAACCCGCTCGCCAGCGCGATGAAGCGTCCACGGCGGTGCAATGGACTGAGATGAGTATAGATCCGGTGGCGGATGCAGCGACGGCGCGCACGGTCCATCTCGCTTACCGCCTCCCCGACCACCGCGTCCCAATTGGGATCCTTGGGAGTGCCGACAAGAACCGCAACGATGCGGCCTTGAGCGTCGAGGATGAGCTTGGGATCACTGTAGCACCAAGTTAGACGGTCGGGCAGTTAGGTGCTGTAGCGCACGTACCGACCATTCCACCGCACTAGCCGGCAACCCGAGGCATGCAGCTCATCCAGAGTAAGAAGCCGCTGCTTTGGATGGCAGCTCTTGGAGCCACGCTTGCCTGGGGAATCAGCGCGCCCACCAATCCACGCGCCACCGCCGGCCGCAGGTAGTGCGGCCGCATCAAACCCCAGCACCTCGGGGGGCAGCTCACGATAGGCCTGGGATTGTTGTGGATGAGGTCGGTGGTCGTAAGGGCTTTGCGCTGCAGCTCGCTGGCGGCGCTTCTGCCTCCGAGTCTTGGACGCCTCATTTTGGCGCTGTTTGTGGACACCGTCCCTAGGGGCGCAGGGATGATGAGGTGATGGAGAGGCAGATCGGGAGGGTGTAGGGGAGGAGGATGCGGATGCGGCGGCGCTAGAAACAGGGGAGGTGACTGGCGACCATCGTACGGGGTCGAAAACGTCCTCCCAGTCATTATCGTCGGGGTCTGCGGGGATGTGCAGGCCGTCGACCATGACCTCCGCCATCTGCTGCACCTCGACAGAGTCGTAGCAGGCAGCCTGACGGTCAGATTGCTCGATTGTGGAGCGTAGTATGTCGCGGACATCTATATCGAGTGATACCAACTCGGGCGCGACGGAGTCGAGGTTATAGGGAGAGAATAGGGCGCCGGAGCGCGTGCTTCGGGCCCCCATCACGCTGAGAGTGGGGGCTAGAAAGGGTCGGTGAGATGTGAGCGGTCGAAACAAGAAGGGAACACACCTCCGAGCCTGAGTGAGCGACGAGGAGAGGTAGCGAGGATGCCTTGCAGCCGTGCGGTGCGGACTTCAATGTCTTGAGGACGTGGCGTAGCCGAAGATGTGGCGGGTGGAAGCTGCTGTGGGCATAAAAAGGATCCGTCAGCGACACTTTGGGATCTAAGCCGTACACCTGCCTCTGGCGACCCAAGGTACCAGCCGCCAGGACCAAGGCGCCCGCCACGGGCAAGATTTCTGGGATAAAGAGCAGTTAGTACGGGATATGGCTTGGGAAACACACAGCACAAGAGATAGAGGGCGTGCGGGCATGAGGACACCATAGGGCCTGTGGTAAGACTCCGTGTATGTCCTCGCGCCGCGGTTTAGGGAGGGAGAAGGGATCTGACGCAGAATGTAACCGGAGCGCACCTTTTTTTGTATTTTTCTGGGACGTGGATGCGGCAGGAGGGAAGGATTGTTGGTGGTGACACTGGATGTGACAGCGTTACATGTAGCGGTGTTGCTTATCAGACACGTTCCGACTGCCCTTAAAGTTAAGAATGGGGTACGATTTCAGGGGTGTTAACTATCCAAAACTAATATGTAGTACCGCCCAAAGGCGTTCCAAGTATTTCTGCGTGAAAATCTCGCGAAATCAAAATCAGGCACTTCATAACCGATTAATATTTCGGGAACCAACTGCAGGAAAGGGACTTCTGACGCCTGGATAGAGGTTCTAAGGGGTAGCCAGAGACATACGTTCCGGAGTTTCTGGGCATTAGTCCGGCGGTGTATGAAATGCATAAAAATATGTCGTACATATGTAAGATTCCAACGAGGTTCTAGGTCTGACTTGCACCATATAAATCTTTGACCAAGGGCTATAGTAAATTTCGGTAAGAATGATAATTCAACTGCAAACGATAGTTTCACCTTGTTTGTATCCTGGCCCAAAACATTCTATGAGTTCATGAGGCTGCACAGACTGACGCAATGTTGAATCAGACACCAGCGACGCCGTGTTATAAACAACAAAATTTGAGCTTGACGGCAGCTTGAGCTTGTCCGGAGAGCTCGCATATAGTAGCCAAGTAACTCGGGAGGCAAAACAGAAGGATTGAGCCAGACTTCGAATGCAGGCGACGGCAGGAGGGTTTGGTGTGGTCTGATTATCAGACACAGGTTTGACTGCGGTTGTTCAGCGTGAGTTTGTTGAACTTGAAAGATGCAGCATTCAAATAAGGTGCGGGCAAGAGAACCAGAGCCTCACATAAAAAATCTGGGGGGATTGGGATGATGTGGGCGATGCTGTGAGCTCGACACGGGTTGATCAAGGTGGCCAAACAGGAGACAACCATTTCCTTCCTTTCCTCTCTCCACCATCATCTTGAGTGCCGCATCTGCTCCTGGGGATTAAGAGACCTTCCATGAATGGGAAAGCGAAAGACGAAAAAGTTGGCAAGCAAAGCGCAAAGCGGATCCGACGACTTCAACCCGAAACGGGGCAGTCCACCGTGCGTGCATTCTCTCGCAGGATGTCCTGAGATCTGAGACCATATTCGCTAGGCTCACGGCGAAGCAACGGGCGGAGAGTCACAGGAAGGCTTCCGCAGCCTATGAGTCCCGGTAAATCATCTGTCATCCAATTTTCCGAACTCAGTCTTTGCGATCGTGACCATCTAGTCATCCGGAACTCAAAGAAAAGCGGCGGATTCGCATGGCAGAGCGAAGGCATGTCGGACCATTCGTATTGAGCTGATCGACTAATGGGAATGACGACAGGGCAGCAGCGAAAAAAGCGAGGCGAAAGTGGGACCCGCCCAAAATTTCTCGATCGGACACAGCTGTGCATCCATCTCAGCGTGATACCCAAGCTGAGGATCACCCTAACCCTGCCATTCTGGAGGAGATTGGCACTGATCTCGACTTGTCGGCAGCAAATCTGCTCACTTTGGACGCGATTATTGACGCGAGTTCCCGCCCTATGGTCCGAAATAACCACGGAGACGGTAATGTCTCGTCGGTGCTTAATGATGCGGTGAGTAGGGCCTCGCTCAACTTGGACGAGCAGCTGGCAGTTGCGGCGCTCGCCGGGCTAGCAGGAGGTACATGTGGTAACGAGGATCGGGGAGTCGACTCTGTGCTCGATTTAGCAAGGCAGCTCAGCTCTCTCGGGTGCGGCATTTTCCTCTTCTTTCTCTGTGGTATACACTTCAACGCAAGCTACAGAACGGCCACCGCAGACATAGTGCGCATGCCTGGCACGCCTAGCCGGTTCCCCCTTTCTCAGATGGTGCGTAATTTACGATGCAGCATAGCGATTTGAATCTGACTTCTTTTGATACAGGTCTCGAGGCGCGTTGAGCAGGCACAGGCAGCTGTGGCTCGCTTGAATCCACCAACCATCTCGCCATTGGATCCAAGCGACGTGATGGTGTGGGACGAGCCCAGACGCATCGAGAGCGCGGACCTGACGCCGATGTCGCTGGCGGCATATCGACGGGTGAGAAAGTGGTGCAAGAGGACCGGCCGATTGGCATGCAATTCTTGGGACTCCGATACGGCGGATGCAATGCTCGAGCTCGCTCATAGGTGAGTCTTCAGTTGCACCGCTGAGGGCTCATTTGAATATCGTACAGCGTACCCGTCAACCGGATGATTGATATCATTTGGGATGCAATGTTGGCAGAACCAGCCTGGGCGCCATCGATATCCAATGATCTAGGATATCGCTTGTGAACTCGGCCGCCGTTCATCGCTTGTGACGGCCGCCGCGACCGCTTAAGATACGCGAGATCTACGATCGAGTATCGATGATGTATTATTAACTGGTCGAATATCATCTTGTCGCACGGCTAGTCTAAATAATATTCTGATTTAATCGTTCTTATCTGAGCTCAGCGTAGCTGAGCTGAGCTGAAAACGGAGGGCAGCGAATGCAGTTTTATTATCGAGCTACTGACACTACCACCGCTGAACTACAGACGACAAATGTGGACACTGTTTAAGTATGAGCAGCGGGCGCCGCTGGGACGGGAGTGGCGGTGGTCACAGCGGCAACAGCGGGGGCCTCGTTGATCTTGTCGACGTCACCGGCGTTGTAGCGGTGGCGGTAGTAGGACAGGGCCTCGACGCGACTCGTCTTCTTCTGGCGGTACTGGCCAGGAATGCCGTTGACCTGGGTGTCCGCGTCGACGCTGGAACGGAACGTCGGTAAGTAAGGGGGACGAGGTAGTAGGCAGTAACAAATGACATACGAGCTCCCATACAGGCCGGGCTCGCGCCCTCTGATGACGACGTACCAAACTTGATGGTCGCCGACCCCGGGAGGGAACAGCGCATCCATCTGGTTCGGGGTCCGCGCAGTGCCACGGACAAACGCGGTCGCCGCTGCTAGCAGGAGGCACGTTCAGGAAGATGATTGACACATGGAACTGGATGCTTACTGCTGAGGGCGGCGATGGCCGCCTCGACCTGAGCCTCGATCACAGCTGGGATACCGTCTGGCAAAAAAAAAAATGAGGGCTGTGCGGCGCACGCGGGGAGTAGGGAGCGTACCGTTGATCTCCATGGTGAGCTTGGTCATGTCAAGCGCAAGCTTGGAAAGGGCATGCACTTTGTGAACAAGCGCCGCCAACTCTTGAGCAGGGGTGGGGGTGGTTGTTGCGTTATTCATACTAGGGAAGAAAGGAGGAGGAGGGAAGAGGTAGAGGACGGTAAATGGGAAACCTTCTTGATAAGACAAAGAGAAGGCGGAGCTTCAATGGATTGTTGCCAAGAGGAACGGGCATGCGGACCATCGATAAATATGGCGGCCGCCGCTTTGAACGAATCGGGGTAGAGCGTGCATGCGGACCATCGAGATCGATGGATATGGCGGCCGCCGGTCTGAACGAATCGGGATAGGACGCTTTGGGATTCTGCATTTGGACGTGTCAGGTTATTGTGAATTCGAAACTTGCAATTTTTTTAATCGGGGTTACGGGAACAAACAGTCTTAGTTGTCGTCTGTATCGCAATATCTGTACGCTGGTCAGTCCTTACAAGACGAAGACAAACAACAGACAAGTTACGTTCAGCAATGGCACCTAAACCCTGGGCGACTGCTGCACAGCGGGCTTTCCTCGAGCTGCAGATGCCAGACTACATTCGACGGCAGGCGCAAAAGAAGTTACACCTTTTCTGGGGCTCCATGGAAGAGGCGTGGTTTGCTCGATATCCGGAGCAAGAGGTGCTGGGTCTACCACTGGCATGCGACACAACGGCGGCTCCGCTGACCGACGTCCAGCGAGCGGTGCTGGGGGAGGCGATTGAGGGCCGTAAAGCGGTGAGCAGAGACACCACATTCTGTATTCGGTTTGCTTATATGCGCGCGCCACCTTTAGCAGCTTGCCAGCTGGTATAGGCGCGAGCGAAAGAAAATCCGCCAAGGCGGCGGGGGAGGGAGCAAGAGCAAGAAGATCTCGCCGCTAATGAAAGCTTTCGCCAAGAAGACCAGCAGCGCCGGACGCCGTGCGCCACAGCCCAAGGAGGTCTTTCAAAAGCTCCACAAGGACGAGATCCGGGCGGAGCTGTCGCAACGGGGACATGACGCGATGAACGAAGCTGTGCGCGTCCAGGGAAGAGAGACGGAGGAGACGCTTGAGGAGCAGGAAGTGGCTGTGAAGATGTCGAGGTCGGAACGGATGCGTCTGAGAACCCAGGTCGTGGCGGAGATGTGGAAAAACGCTTCAGAGGAGCGGCTCGAGGAGGTGCGAGAGCGAGTCTCGCTGGAGAAAAGAAAGCTGGAAGAGGAAAGGCGAAAAGAGCGAGAGAGCGGCGATGGAGAGCGGACGGCCACTCAGTATCAGGAGTAAGTCGCCTTCAATGTCGAGTGTTGGCGTGTCGACTGATTATGTTTCAAGAGGGATTGACGCCATAGACGAGCTTTTTGAAGAGGCACACTCAGTGAGCCTGAGACTCGCCGGGTGGGTTGGATTTACTGTGGTCGGCGGGCCCACCCCTCGCCTTCCCGGCGGCGAGCAGACCGTCAAGGTGTAAGCCGTGATTTCCTTATTGGGTGATTTGGCGCTGTTAACTCTCGCTCAGGATCTGCAGCGGAGAGACCATCGCTGGGAACAACTTCACGCAAGCGTGCGCAGACTTCGAGCAGGCTATCCTAAAGCCCTTCAAGCTCTTCTTGGATCGCGTTTACAGTAAGTCCTTATGTGATACAGCACCAGTGCAAGCGATTGACAAGATTCAAGCCCCCACTGTCTGCCTCGAACGCGAGATCAAGCAGGGCATTGACGAGCCGTCGGTGTAACGGCCAAACGACCTCTATTCAAGCCTACCGCTCAACCGGTCGGTCATACTGAATAGTAGGCATTTCCACGTACTTTTAAGTCTTGCTCGATATCGTTTATCGCCGCGCCTACGGCGCGGGCGATTGTACTTATCTATCTTAGTCACATGATGTCACGTAGATAAAGTCTCGGATCTATCCGAAATAGATTAACTTTACTACCTCTACATTCACATCGAAAGCCGCCGCGCTTGCCAGGCCCTCTTAACGGCTGGTAAGCTTGGAGGCCCTGCCGTGAATAGGTACGTCTCTCTTTTATTCGTTTAACTAACTTGTGTGGCAATTAGGTTAACGCCTGTATCTCGAGTGGACGTCCATTCGAGATTGGGATCCTCCGGGCTAAGGAAGTCCTAAGCTGTCGGAGGACCCTACACAGAGCTTTCACAAGAACACCATTCGGACTACGCGGCTCGCCATTGGCTCCCTCGGTCGCACCCACCTACAAATATTTGCAGGCTCGCCGCTAGCGCCCTACAAAGGTGGACACATTGGGAACGACCGACACCCTGGCCGGCCGATCTTCAGATTTCATTCGCTCGGATACAAACGACCCTGCACGGCGCAGGAGGGACCTTCCTCCTCACTTCGAGAGGCACGACCGACAGGCCGTCTCTGGCCTCGCTCCAGTTCGTCGGGGCCTCAGCGTAGCCTTTGGCTCTAGGGTTCCGACCCGCTCGCAAACTCGTCTCGCATTCCCAATCTCAGAGCTGCCGGATAGTTATAACGACGCCTCTTTTGCCAGCTCGTCAACGGAGTCCCCCACTGCTCGTCTCTCACGACCTCCCGCGTTTCAGCCATCGCCCCTGGCCCCGAGAACGCGCGGGCCATTAACCATCAAGAAAAGATCATCTTTGTACTCTGTGCGGTTCTCCTCACCACGCGCTGCTCTATCGCCGATATCAGAGCGTGAATCAGACGAAAGTGTTAGGATGTCTCGTTCCTCGGTAGATCCGAGATCCCCGCCTCCCACGGGGCACTCGGAGGTGCAGATAGGCCGCTTCGAGGAAGGTCGAGCTCTTCGTCGGGAGTTCTACAAGGATGATGAAGAAGGGTTGGAAGACGAAGAGCAGTCTGTCAACCAGGGAATCGTATTGATGACCGCGAGGACTAAGCTGGAGGACGGAGATATCTGGGACGAAGGAGATGAACGTCCGGACGGGGTGCTCCGATACAGCGTGTCAACTATGCTCATGTCCAAAATGATTGAAGTATGCGACGAATTGCAATGGTTCTTGAGGGAAGCCTCTCATCTCGTGCCGCAACGAGATCGATATTTTCGAGTCGACCCGAGTGACGCCCTGGTTCCTCTTTTGAAAGGCTCGAACAACGTAGCTAAGATCAAGATAGCGTGGCAGTTGTTGAGCAATCGTTTAGCTTTAGGCAAAAAGTTTTTCGACAAGTATATGTCAGAAGTGCTCGAGGAGGAACCTTTGCTATCGCCTACGTCGACCTCTCCCAGCATCATCGAGGGACTTCAAAGTCTCGAGACGGTCGACCAACGTTTGCGCCACCTCGTGACATACTACCCGCACCACAAGGAACCTCTGGATTCGCCGGGAAAGCGCCTGCATTTGCTGACATCGGACTGGAACAAGATGTTAGAAACTCGAGAGGGACGAACGTCCCCAGAGAGGGCGGAAGAGAAAGAAGGGTCGACAGACTTGAGGGCCGACGTGGGATCTCGCAACATTTTCGAGAGTCCCAAGCCTGAGTCTCCATTGAATTTGATTCCGCCGCGCTCACATCCTAGCCCTTTAAAGCCGCCGTCAACTATAGGAACTCCGCGAGGGCAATCGACGCTTTTAGGAGTGAAGGAAAAATATAAGTCTTCAGGGTCTTTTCTCAATCAATTGAGCGATCAGACAGGCGGATATCCCGAAGCGCCGGAAAACCTGACGGTCGACCCAAATATCTTGTCGAATTTGCTTGCGGGCCCATTGGGTTCCCGAGGAGACCAATTTCGAGCAACGTTTGGGGAAGCGTATCCGTCTATGGCCGATACACGTAGAACCTCGGCGGCGTCGGCCTATAGCGACCCTAGCAACTGGAGGAATCGCTATTCCGAAAGCCATCTGGCCCAGCCCGCTGGGAAGCAGGCCGATAAGGCTTCTGCGAGAGAGATGGCGTCGTTCGGCGACGATGTCGAATCTAGCACCCCGCGGCCGGATGTGTATGTCCCACCGGCGCGACGACCAGCATCCTCGCCCGAGGCCCCTCCTCACGCGTTCCGCCCCCATGATAGGGCTACGTCTCCTTCCGTGTTTCCACCCGATCAGCCGACAAGGGCACCAGACGAGCCTCCACCAGGCAATCCCCCAAAAGGAGGGGGAGATCCCCCCTGGCCTAACCAGCCGCCGCAGGGATCGCCGGGTGGCGGTACCGGGCCCCCGTACCGTGGGGGAAGCGGTGGTGGAGGATACGGAGGACCACCGTTTGGAGGCGGAGGCGGCGGCCACGGAGGCCCTCCTTTCGGAGGAGGAGGCGGCGGAGGACGAGGGCCTGCCGGTCCCCCGGGACCGCAAGGTCCTATGGGACCCATGGGACCTCAGGGTCCCGCTGGGCACCCAGGAGCGCCCGGTCCTCCCGGTCCCCCGGGGGGAGGTGGAGCTGCAGCCGTCGCCGATCCCAATAGACCGCCGGCCCCGTACGGGGTAGCAGTACCTACGATCGACGTTAAGCTGAAGCAGGCTGACTTGCCGTCGTGGGACGGGAATCACGATACCGCGATAAAGTATTTCTGGGATATCTCCCAGAAAGCGGCTCTGCAGGGCGATATTCCGCAAGCCCTCGGGTATTGGTTAGGCAGCCGTCTAGTGGAGGACTCCCCTGTGCATCAGTGGTACACGACACTTTCAGGGACCCAGCAGGCGCATATGCGAACTCACTGGATTCTGTACTTGCAAGCGATCCGGGACGACTACTTGGGACCTTCGTGGCAGAGAAAGATGAACAGGATCTACGAGCTTCAGCGTTTCCGACAGAGGGGTCACGAACTGGAAACCCCGGCTTCGTTTATCGCTCGGCGGATTATGTGGACTCGAATGCTGGTGCATTCGGACGATGGAGGCCCCGGGGAAGTCTACCACGTCATGGAGAAGGCTCCTGTATCCTGGGGACCTATCTTAATACTGGAAAACATCGCGTCAACGGGAATCCTGTACTCGAGAGCGACGGAACACTCACTAGCCTTGATCCAAGCCCACAAGATGGAATCTTCCAAGCTGCTGACAACGGAGAATCTAGGGGCTGCTCTTAAGGCCATAGGCGTCAATACGGAGCGCCCCCGGTTTGGCACGCGTCAGGCGAACTTGACCTCAGTCGACGGGGCTTCCAACGAGCACGATTCCGCATGGCCTCTAGGCGGCGACGTCGCTGAAATGGGGGGGGGAGTGTCCGAAAGCCCCGATGACGAGGTCCTGCGGCAGGTGTATCAGACGCTGAAAGACAGGAGTAAAGGGGCTGCGCCAAGAACCTACCCATTTCCCAAGAATGATCATGTCGTGACGAAGCTAGGAAAGATGCCACCGGGGCCCTGTCGCCTCTGCGGTAGCGAGAAGCATTGGAATCGTGAATGTCCAAATTATGTGATATATGACGCGGGAAAGAAGCGAGCAGCTAACCGTTCTGAAAGTCGTCCGCCATCGGACGACGAGGTCATGTATGACAATGCATTCTCCGTCCTGCTGAACCAAGCATTAGCACGTTCGGACTTGGATTTTGGCGCGCAGGATTTTGAGTCGGCCTCTCTTCTGAGTAACCTCAGAGAGTGTAAGACCGCCAACGGATCCTCGAGCTCACTCGGCGAAGCTAGAGATAGCAGTGAGCTCGGAAACGCCCTTGAATCCCCGACGCCACTCACGGAACTACCGGCCATCGGACAACTCGCAACGGACGAACAGAACGCAACGCAGGAGGGTCGCCTGTCTCGGAGAGGATGGGGGGCGACCATTGAAGAAGTGGTGGACGAAGATGACGTGACTGCGCGAGCTAAGCCGAAGGCGACAGAAGGCTTGCTGGAGGAAGCGACGGCAGACGCGCGAGAAGGAGCCGGGGACGAACCGCCAGAGGAGGAGCTGCATCCGAGATGGGATAGCAGGAGACGAGCTCGCGAGGCCCGCCAGGACAAGGTGGCCGAAGCGTTCTGGCTGAACGACGGGCGGATGTTCCCGGAGGATGCGGAGACCGTCGAGTCGGACTCAGACAGTGATCTGGACGACGCGGAGTGGGACTTTGAAGCCATGAGCGCTGAGTATGGGCGCGCACAGCCATCGATGTCGGATTCAGAGTCGAGACCGCCTCTACCCGCCCCGAGCGAGCCGAAAAAGGTGCGCCTCCATAAGAAGCGACAAGCAGCGCCTGGCCGGTCCGCGATTGGAACGTCGGTCCTGTCGGTGAGAGGATGGATTGGGTCAATGGACGCACCGGAGGTGGACCTGCGGCTGGACTCTTGCGCGGATGTGACACTCATTTCCAAGGAATACTACGAGACGCTGCAGAAGAAACCGCCCATTAAGAAGGGGCTGCCAATGCGACTCATTCAGCTGACGCAGGAAGAATCTAATATAGCAGGTTTCATTACTATTCCTATATTCATGCTGTCGGACGACGGGGAAGTGCTGGAGTCGGAGGCTGAGGCCTACGTAGTCCCCGGCATGAGTGTTCCTATCCTGCTAGGGGAGGACTACTCAACCACCTATGAGCTAGCGTTGACGCGCAACGTGGAGCTTGGCAGCAAAGTGCACGTCAATAACTGGAAACACACGGTCCGCGCGGAGAACGTGCGCCGCACCAATGACTACTCTCGGGTGATGATAAGCGAGGTGCTCAGTCCAGCTCTCAAAGCCCGAAGGCATAGGACAAGGCTGGTTAGGGCACGCGAGCGGGCTAAGGCCGCGGAAAGAGATCGGCTGGTGGTTCGAGCCGCCCAAGACTACCGGATTCGGGCACATGAATGCAGGTCGATTGTCGTGACTGGACACTTCGATGGGGACAAGGACTGGTTGGTGGAAAAGAATCTACTCGATAATGGGAGCGGGTCGTACTTCGCGGTACCTAACGTGCTGATATCGTCAAGGAATCCGCGCATTCCGGTCACGAATCCGACGGACCAACCGAGGATGATTCGGAAAGGCGAAGCGATTGGGTTGCTGACCGATCCGGAGGAGTTCTTCGATACGCCGAGTTCAGCGGAGAGCCGGGAGGAGTACGCCAAGGCGGCTACAGCCATGGCGGCGATCATCAAGGCGAACATGAGCGCGGAGGGGAGCTTGAAACCCGACGTGGCGTCTGCCGCTTCCCCAGGGGGGGCGACGACCCCGGCGACAGGGGTGAGCGAGGACGATGCTACGGGAGAAGCGGAAGACTACGGACCTAAAACTGCGGCGATGCCGGACCCGGAGGACTATGATTCAGCGCGAATGAAGGAGTACATCGACGTGGGTTCCTTACCAGAGCACCTGGCAGATCAAGCTTGGGAGATGCTTCGGAATCGAGTGAAGGCTTTCGGCTTTGATGGCCGATTGGGACACCATCCGTCAAAGGTACACATCCGTACCGTGGATGGACAAGTGCCAATTGCGGTCCCCATGTATGGAAGCTCGCCCGCGAAGCGGCTCGTCATAGATGAACAGATCGACAAGTGGTTTGAGCAAGGTGTGATTGAGCCGTCGATCAGCCCGTGGAGCGCCCCAGTTGTCATTGCGTATCGGAATGGGAAGCCACGATTCTGCGTGGACTATCGCAAGTTGAACGCCGTCACCATCGGCGATGAGTTTCCTATACCGCGCCAGAGCGAAATCTTAGCTTCCCTGTCGGGCGCACAAGTATTGTCTTCTTTAGACGCACTGTCAGGCTTCACTCAGTTGGAATTCCGGGAGGAAGACGTCGAGAAAACGGCATTCCGGACTCACCGGGGCCTTTGGCAATTCCGACGAATGCCGTTCGGACTGAAGAATGGCCCTTCAATCTTTCAGAGGATAATGCAGGGAATATTGTCTCCGTACCTGTGGCTTTTCTGCTTGGTATATATAGACGACATCGTGGTTTATTCAAAGACCTACGAGGAACATATCCATCATTTGGACGTCGTGCTTAAAGCCATAGAGGATGCGGGCATAACCTTGTCACCAAGCAAATGCCATCTATTCTACGATTCCATTCTTCTGTTAGGCCACAAAGTCTCTCGGCTGGGATTATCTACGCACGAGGAGAAGGTCCGGGCCATCCTTGAGTTGGAACGCCCCAGTAAGCTATCGCAGCTGCAGACTTTCTTGGGGATGGTCGTATACTTCTCTGCGTTCATTCCATTCTATGCCGACATTTGCGGACCCCTATTCACCCTGTTGAGGAAGGACTGTCCTTGGGTCTGGGGCCGGGAGCAGGAGCATGCTTTCAGGTCTGCAAAAGAGGCTCTCCGAGCCGCCCCCTTGCTGGGCCATCCCATCGAGGGCTTACCGTACCGATTGTATACGGACGCCTCGGATATGGCAGCCGGCTGCGCGCTGCAGCAGATACAGCCCATCCGCGTAGCTGATTTGGCGGGAACTCGAGCCTACAGGCGCTTGAAGAAGGCTTTTGATCGAGGAGAACCTCCTCCAAAGCTGACGACCACCATCAGTGGGAAGTTCGATGATTCGCCGAAAGACGAAAAGTGGGGCCTTACCTTCGATGACAGTATCATCCACGTTGAACGGGTTATCGGCTACTACTCGCGCAAGTTCAAAGGCGCGGAGCAGCGTTACTCCACCACCGAAAGAGAAGCTCTAGCCGCAAAGGAGGGACTCGTGCGATTCCAACCCTTCATTGAAGGGGAAAAGATTCTATTGGTGACTGATCATTCGGCGCTACAATGGGCCAGGACCTACGAAAACTCCAATCGGAGGCTCGCGGCTTGGGGTTCTATCTTTTCTGCGTATGCGCCTGGCCTAGAGATAGTGCACAGGGCCGGACGGGTCCACTCGAACGTGGACCCATTATCTCGCCTACCCCGATCGCCGCCTGAGCATATCTCACCGGTAAGAGATTCCGGGCAGACCATAATTACCGACTCCACTCTAGCGGAGGAACAGGAGCGCCAACTCGAAGCGGAGCCAGCCAAACGAGCGACTTTCGTGGCTTGGGATGTATCCGAGGGTCTGGAGGAGGCCTCCGTATGGATTACCACGCGAGCTCAAGCCAAAGGAGTTCGAGGAACAGCGGAGACAGCTCGTTCATCGCCACTGATCGGAGACGGGGCGAAGAACCGGACTGTTCCCACAGCAGCGGAAGAAGTTCCGGAACCGTCTGAGCAGGACAGCGAGTCGGACGACGGGAGCCTGGAGGCACTCGAGCCTTCGGAGGACTACTGGGGAGCGCATAACCCCCCTCCAAACGTCTTGATCTCCATCGACGCTGACGTGCGGAGTCGCTTTGTCGCTAGCTATCTGGGTGACCCTACCTTTGGCAAGATCTGGGCAGACCCGGCTTCTGACGCGGACCAGTGGAAACCCGGGCAGCGGTACTTCAGGGACGAACAGGGCTTGTTGTACTTTCGGGACGCCGACTTCAAAGCACGACTTTGCGTACCCAAGAGTGAGCAGAAGCTCGTAATGGAAGAAGTCCACGAGACGCCATTCGAATCCGCGCATGCGGGCCCTGAGAAGATGTGGCATCGGATGACGCCTCGATTCTACTGGCCTAGGATGAAAGGCGACTTAACGGTCTTCTGCAACTCATGCGATGTCTGTCAGAAAACTAAACCTAGTAATTTCGGCAAATTCGGATACCTCATCCCGAATCCCATTCCCACTCGCCCATACGACTCGATATCAATGGATTTCATTGTCGACCTGCCCTGGTCTGGAGGATTCAACGCGGTGTGGGTGGTGCTGTGTCGCTTGACCAAGCACGCCCAATTCATCCCCACTACTACCGGTCTAGACGCCGAAGGATTTGCGGACCTATTTGTGAAGCACATAGGTTCCAAGTTCGGTTTACCCCTTAGCGTCATATGCGATCGGGACCCACGATGGACGTCCGACTTTTGGAAGGCGGTCGCTAAGAAGCTGAAGACGAAGATGGCCTTCTCGTCGTCGCATCACCCTCAACACGACGGGCAGACCGAGATCGTCAATCGCAATCTCGAAATCATGCTTCGGGCGTACACCGCTGGGGATCGCTCTTCCTGGTCTTTCTGGCTCCATTTACTCGAATTCGCGTATAATTGCAATCCTCACGCTTCCACTGGTGCGAGCCCTTACTTTCTTCTATACGGGTTTCAGCCGAGGGTGCCGCTGGATTATCTTCCAACGCCGGGTCACAACAACGGTCCTTCGTACTCTACAGTAAACGGGGAGGCCGCGGAGTTCTTGGAGAGCCTCCGGATGCACCGCGAGAACGCGCGGCTGGCGGTGGCGAAGACCCAACATGAGCAAGCGAAGCAGTTCAACAAAGGGCGACGCCCTGTGCCGGAGCTGCGGAAAGGCTCTCGCGTGCTGATTAACCCACATTCCTTAGAATGGATGGAGTCCAAAGGTTCCGGAGCGAAGCTGTCGCAACGTTGGATCGGACCGTTCGAGGTTATCCAACGGATCAATCCGAAGGTCTACCGCCTGCGCATGAGTAGCAAGTATCCCGGTATTCCCATCTTCAATATCGAACACTTCAAGAGATACGAAGAGTCTCCAGCGGAACTGGGAGCCCGGACGACTCTGCCAGAGACCCGGATCCAGAAACCGGACGTCAAGGAATATGTGGTCGAGAAGATCATAGCTCATCGGCAGGACGGAAAGACCGGAAATCTCGAGTATCTCGTGCGATGGGAAGGATACGGGCCGCAGTTCGACACTTGGGAGACCCGGGCTCACTTGAAGAATTCCCCTCGGATCTTAGGGGCTTACCGGAAAGAACACAAGCTATAGCCCTGACCATGGGCGCGGGACTGCTCGCAATCACCGACGGCTGGCGCAGCTGACTCTGCGAAACAACGAAAAGGACACCCTCGACGGCGGCGGACCATTATATGGTCTGCCATTGGTGCGCTTAGTGCATCGGATACCCTTACGCGAGTGCGTCCACATGGACGACTCGCACCTAAAACATCGCCGCAACAGCGTGGTCGGGATCTGATCATCTCGAAGGCACTGGGGCGATGAGTATACCTCTGTATCATTCATTTCTCTCTCTCTCTCTCTCTCTCTCTCTCTCTCCCTCTCTATCTCTCCTTCTTCCTGCAGTTTTCTCCCGACCCCGTCGTTCTCGCGATAACTCGGTGCCTCTGGTCGCCTCCCCCTACATCCCGTTACGGAAGCGGCGTGGTTCGAGGAAGTCCTCGAGCTGCTACCTTCTAGGGCTACCGCGGAACTGGGAAGTCCCAGTTCCTAGAAGTAGAAATGGATTCGCTGTACATGAACTGGAATGGAGTGGTTGCCGAAGTATTCACGAAGCGCGTTAATCGCGACGACGAGTTCTCTCCTGAATGGTGCGGGCTGGGCTTCAGCTGCTCGGTCATCCCGGACAACGCCCTGGATTCTCGGGACCGTGCCTTGTACATCGACGGATCGGCCGACTTCGACGACGCAGGACACTATAGGGGTATCGAGCCCGCTTTACACCCGGATTGGGATCATCCCGATGAGCCATACCGCGCGTGGATTCCGCTCCGGGCCGAGGAAGGGGCTGCACCAGAATGGTGGCAGGACTTCGGCGCTCCAGCTCGCACGCGGGCGCGGGACGACGGTCTGTGGGAGTTCTTCCCTGACGATCGCGCTCAGAGGCGTGCCGACCTTGAACTCTTCAGGAGCCTCATGGAGGGCGTGGCGGAGCACCCGAAGTATGACCTCTTCATTTGGTGCCCGCCCCTCTTTGACGTCGAGTCCTTGGACGCGGCTTATGTGTCTGACCGCGACGCTCAGAGGGTCTCGTGCGAATCTAAGCGGTCCATGCTGGAGATCTGGGGGCACTTGTCTCGGTGGACATCGTGCATCGCGGACTGGGACGCGGGCTTGCCGGCGAACGTGGCGGCGAGTGTCATCAACCTCAGCCTAAGTGCGCGCCCGAAGCGGGGGGTACTGCTCTCATTAACCAGGGATTGGAAACATGTGAATATTCCGCTGCTGGTGCGACATGAGGTTCCTGTATTCTATGTCTGGGGCATGTTCGAGCAGGCCGACAAACGCTTCTACCGACTGAACCCTACATTCATTCGCACCTACCTAGACGAATGCCGCAAGAGGAACGTTCGCTCGATGTGGGGGGATGAAGTGACGCAGTTGAGACAAGAATTCCAGATCATGCGTAACTACGACAAGTTCCTCGATATGAGCATCGACCCGATGGCGAAACCTCACGCGTCATCATCCGCACCTTGTCCTGTGCTAAGCGCCGATACCGGGATCATA
Organism: Mycena belliarum; assembly: GCA_029282135.1. Taxonomy (NCBI): domain Eukaryota; kingdom Fungi; phylum Basidiomycota; class Agaricomycetes; order Agaricales; family Mycenaceae; genus Mycena; species Mycena belliarum. The sequence goes on from JARJCN010000071.1 coordinate 118,759, forward strand.
GTCCACATGATCAAGGACTTCGCCAGCTGGGGAAGGCGGAGGCTCGCCTTCGACGAGGAGTGGCGGGTCCTCGACAAGCTCTACCACCACGTCGTCGTGGAAGACCGCGGGGAACAGACGACTACGATCATCTTCCATCGCCACCATCGGAAACCCCGGAGCGTCCTGTTATCAGGGGACGACTTCATGGACGAGGAAATCCCCGAACAAGACTTGGTGGAGATCCGCGAGCGATTCAGCGGGCGTTGCGCGCCGAAAATGGGGCAATTCTTCGATCCAGCGACGGGCGTCGAGCGCGAAGCACCTGTTGACACGGGCGAACCAGGGGTGGTGGAACGAGTGGAAATCAGCCGGTTGCTCGTCCCCCCTCCTAACGGCCTCGGAGGTACGGAGTTGCGCGGGCAGTCATTTCTGGAGGAGCGTTCCGACAGATACGATGCCACTCGACTGCGACGCGGTGTAGGACCACGATTTTCGAGTCCCCGATCGGACCACAGCTCGGAGAGGCACCCCGAGGACTCCAATCGCCCAATGGCCTACGAAGTGGGCTGGGTGGAGGCCATGGCGCGTGAGGACCACGTGGGCAATTATCGACGCCGCCCGGGAGCGTCCTTGTCGCCCGCTGCGCAATTAGGGTCGCTACGGGCTCGAATATCCACAGCATCTGGGGATGAGGTACGCTCACACCTGGGTTCGGGCGCAGTAAGCAGAGCGGGGTCGTCAAGACGGTCTGCGTCCCCTCCTGGACGCCGTCTCGGACCGTCACTGAGGGTGCCGAGCCCGCCCCCATTCTTCGCCGCAGCCACCCATATGCACAGCCTGGCGGATAGCCGTGAACGCCGTCGCGAGTGGCTGAGTATGATGCAGGAATGGGGGGCGAACATCACTTACACGTCCGTGATGTGGCGGATACCAAGTCAGTTCTCGTGGAACATGAGCTTCATCAAGGACGCGTACCTCATTTGTTCGGACGCGACCGAGGTTCGCCTGCGCTTCCTCGCGATCATGACGCCCGGTGTCCGTTTCGCGCGACACGTCCTCGAAATTGGGATCGAGCACGGCTTATCCTTCCAGCTGGGTGTAAAGGCTTCCATATGCGAGAAGTACGCTCCCCGAGAGCCGCAGCGGCATCGCAGCACTACGAAGGCCCAGATCGAGGGGTCCGACAGACGCCTGGAGGCAGGGAGCAGCCCGACCGAAACCTACAACCGCTTCTTGCGACTCATGGGAGTCATCGCCGAGTTGCCGCAAGCCCGATCGATCATAGGACGTGGAGGCGTCGCCAGTTGGTTGGTGAGAGCCTATGGCTACGTCGGGCTGGTCGAGCGATTCATGGCCGGACCCTCGGTGCAGACTTCTGTGTACTTCGGCGGCGCCGACGACTCGGGGGACGTCGACGCGATGGGCCTGCGCTGGGACGAGCTCGCGGAGAACGATTACCAGTGCCTTTACGGGTACGTCGCGGGGTCGACACGCGAGAAGGACACCTGGATCTTCCCTCCGGACGAGATGGTCGAGGAACTGTCGCGACACTACTACAGGGAATGGAACCCGGTGGTTGACGACTTATTCAAGCGCATCAAAGCGGAATGGGACGACAGACCTTGTCGCGGGCGGCTGCGGACCCGGCGGGAGTGGAAGGACTACTTCCACTCCTCTAACCACGGACGCCTGGCGCCCGTTGTAATCGTCGACCACTCATACATCGAGGAAGGGAAAGCGCGGTTGATGAGAGGCTTCGAAGTGGACTGGCGGAAGAAACGGGTATGGGAGTTGCCGGTGCCGGAAGTATTCCGCCCGGACTTCTAACCGCATATCGCGCAAGGACTGGGGGGCTCTGTAACGGCCAAACGACCTCTATTCAAGCCTACCGCTCAACCGGTCGGTCATACTGAATAGTAGGCATTTCCACGTACTTTTAAGTCTTGCTCGATATCGTTTATCGCCGCGCCTACGGCGCGGGCGATTGTACTTATCTATCTTAGTCACATGATGTCACGTAGATAAAGTCTCGGATCTATCCGAAATAGATTAACTTTACTACCTCTACATTCACATCGAAAGCCGCCGCGCTTGCCAGGCCCTCTTAACGGCTGGTAAGCTTGGAGGCCCTGCCGTGAATAGGTACGTCTCTCTTTTATTCGTTTAACTAACTTGTGTGGCAATTAGGTTAACGCCTGTATCTCGAGTGGACGTCCATTCGAGATTGGGATCCTCCGGGCTAAGGAAGTCCTAAGCTGTCGGAGGACCCTACACAGAGCTTTCACAAGAACACCATTCGGACTACGCGGCTCGCCATTGGCTCCCTCGGTCGCACCCACCTACAAATATTTGCAGGCTCGCCGCTAGCGCCCTACAGTCGGGCGTTGGAGCCGATGGGCTGATTCATACCGACGATCTGCCTGCGGCGGCTGTCCGCGCTGTCTCAGTCGAGGAGCCGCTGCCCCCGAAGCCAAAACGTGTACCCAAACCAAAGAAAAGGGCGCAGAAAGACTCGCCCGCTCATTCCCCTTCTCCGGCAACGACCCCAGCCGAAAATGACGCTTTTCTCGATCCTCATCCAGCATCTCCGGCTACTCCGAATTCGACGCACTCGGGAAGCGGCTCCTTTGCGGCGCCTTCATCGATCTTCGCGTTTACTTCATCACCGCCTCTATCACATGCATCCCCCCCTTCCTCTGCCTTCCCGGGCGATCCCGCCGATGTCTTCATGGACAGCAACTTTGACTGGAACCTCGTCACGGCACCGGAGCCACACGAGCACGCGATGCACACAGGCTCGTTCGACAACGACGACGTTTTTAGTGGACAGAGCACTCTGCCAAGCTTGTCCAGGGCCGGCTGGGGGAATGTGTACGAGGCGCCGTCTATGTCTCAGGCGGGCGGCGCGACGGAAGGGGTCACCTTTGCACCATCCGCTGGGCGCCCTAAACCCCGGCCTGCCTACAGGGGGGCATTGGGGCACAACGCTGGATGCACGCAGTCCCCATCACCCCGTTCACCGTACGCGCCAAGTGGGCTCTTTGCCGCTTTCCATTCGAGCGTCCCACCCGTTGTACATGAGGCGGGGCCAGCAAGCATGCGGAGGAAGGCGGAGGCGTGGAGCAGCCCTTTACGAAGGACGGCAGGCCCCACGCGTGCCGCAGCCATCCTGGCCTCTATTGTCGAGGAGCCTCTACCACCGTCTTCAGCGGGCACGGTGGAATGGGTCTTCCCAACACCCGCTACCCCGACCTTCATGCTGCCCAGTACCTCAGGTTCAAGGCCCGCATCCACCTCGACGTCCAGGATGTCGACCTTGACACGGGACATTGCTGCGGCGGCCTCCATCTCTGCCTCGACGACGATGTCCGCTATCTCGTTACCCACGGCGACGTCCGTCTCAGCCGCGACGCCCATCTCTGCCTCGACGACCACCTCGACCTCGATCTCCACGACCACCTCGACCTCGATGTCCGCTATCTCGACACCCACGGCGACCTCCGTCTCAGCCGCGACGCCCATCTCGGCCTCGACGGCCACCTCGACCTCGATGTCCGCTATCTCGACACCCACGGCGACCTCCGTCTCAGCCGCGACGCCCATCTCGGCCTCGACGACCACCTCGACCTCGATGTCCGCTATCTCGACACCCTCCATTGCCGCGGTCCACTTCCCAGGCTCTCGCCCTGCGGTTAAAGCACCGAAAGCGCCGAAGGCAGCGGCTAAGCCCCCAGGCCCAATAGCAAAGCGAGCTGCGCTGCAACCGAACCTGAGTGGGGGCGCGAGTACAGGCGCAGATTTGCCTGCCCCGGAAGTTCGAACGCGAGGAAGGCCCCCAAAAGCAAAGCCGACATTGGACGGTCCGGCGTTAGGAGATGCGACGAATGTCACGGTGGCGGTAGCCGTGCCAGAGGTCAAGAGACAGCGGCAAGCGACGCGCATGGGCGATGGAAGCCTGGCGCAGCGGCAGACGAAGGGGGTGAGGGTGACGAGGAACCCCCATGAGGCGAGCGAGCAGGCCACGTTGGCGAGGACGGAGGCGGGCACAAAGAGAAAGGCCGCAACAAGTGCCGGAGGTCAACCGTCCAAGAAGAGGTATGGGCTCTCCTTTTTCCATCGAGCAGAATCACTCAGCGCTGTTGAACGAAAGGGCTAAAAAATAAGAACGTCGGAGCCATCCAACGGATGGCCTCGATAACGGCTGCTCAACCAGCGTCAGAAGTCCTCAACGGACATCGTGCTCCCTCAACGGGGGCACTTGCTTGATGGCGTCGGCTGCTCAACCAGCCTCACAATTCTTGGGTGGCGGCGCTCATTGCTCAAACGGTGGCGTCCATTTTGCTGACTTATAGATAATAACTTGGAGTATATATTACATAAATATATATTCTTTTTTTGACCTCCGTGCGCTGGTCGACTTGTCATAAACGCTGAGACAGAGACAGCGATGGAAAATAATAAAATATAAAATCGACGAGAGGGAATCGAACGCAAGGACATAGGCGGGGGGTTTCCAGGAGACATACTTACCACTGGGCCAGACGAGCCTTGAAATAGGCGTATTGAGAGGAGCCAAGCTGTGATCGAAAAGTAATGGACATACAAGGAGGACGTAAGGCAACGGATCCAGAAGTGCAGAAGGGAAATGTTGGGATTGCTGAGATGCAGCATATTGAGGTGGGGGCGGGGCTGGCAAGCAGGGCGGGCGGGCGAGCGGCGGGAAGCGGGGGGGGGGGGCGGGGGCGAAACGAGCGGGAACGGCGGCCGGGAGAGCCGTTCTGCAAGGAGGGGGCGGTGGGGGCATTAGTAGTGAAGGTGCGTGTGCAGTTGCAGACGCACCGGGAAAGCAGGGCGGGCGGGCGAGCGGCGGGAAGCGGGGGGGGGCGGGGGCGAAACGAGCGGGAACGGCGGCCAGGGGCGCGTTTCTGCAAGGAGGGGGCGGTGGGGGCATTAGTAGTGAAGGTGCGTGTGCAGTTGCAGACGCACCGGGCAAGCAGGGCGGGCGGGCGAGCGGCGGGAAGCGGGGGGGGGCGGGCGGCGAAACGAGCGGGAACGGCGGCCGGGAGCGCGTTTCTGCAAGGAGGAGGCGGTGGGGGCATTAGTAGTGAAGGTGCGTGTGCAGTTGCAGACGCACCGGGCAAGCAGGGCGGGCGGGCGAGCGGCGGGAAGCGGGGGGGGGCGGGCGGCGAAACGAGCGGGAACGGCGGCCAGGGGCGCGTTTCTGCAAGGAGGGGGCGGTGGGGGCATTAGTATTGAGGGTGCGTGTGCAGTTGCAGACGCACCGGGCAAGCAGGGCGGGCGGGCGAGCGGCGGGAAGCGGGGGGGGGGGGGCGGGGGCGAAACGAGCGGGAACGGCGGCCGGGAGAGCCGTTCTGCAAGGAGGGGGCGGTGGGGGCATTAGTAGTGAAGGTGCGTGTGCAGTTGCAGACGCACCGGGCAAGCAGGGCGGGCGGGCGAGCGGCGGGAAGCGGGGGGGGGGGCGGGCGGCGAAACGAGCGGGAACGGCGGCCGGGAGAGCCGTTCTGCAAGGAGGGGGCGGTGGGGGCATTAGTAGTGAGGGTGCGTGTGCAGTTGCAGACGCACCGGGCAAGCAGGGCGGGCGGGCGAGCGGCGGGAAGCGGGGGGGGGGGGCGGGGGCGAAACGAGCGGGAACGGCGGCCGGGAGAGCCGTTCTGCAAGGAGGGGGCGGTGGGGGCATTAGTAGTGAGGGTGCGTGTGCAGTTGCAGACGCACCGGGCAAGCAGGGCGGGCGGGCGAGCGGCGGGAAGCGGGGGGGGGCGGGCGGCGAAACGAGCGGGAACGGCGGCCAGGGGCGCCGTTCTGCAGGGAGGGGGCGGTGGGGGCATAAGTAGCGAAGGTGCGTGTGCAGTTGCAGACGCACCGGGCAAGCAGGGCGGGCGGGCGAGCGGCGGGAAGCGGGGGGGGGGCGGGCGGCGAAACGAGCGGGAACGGCGGCCAGGGGCGCCGTTCTGCAGGGAGGGGGCGGTGGGGGCATAAGTAGCGAAGGTGCGTGTGCAGTTGCAGACGCACCGGGCAAGCAGGGCGGGCGGGCGAGCGGCGGGAAGCGGGGGGGGGCGGGCGGCGAAACGAGCGGGAACGGCGGCCAGGGGCGCCGTTCTGCAGGGAGGGGGCGGTGGGGGCATAAGTAGCGAAGGTGCGTGTGCAGTTGCAGACGCACCGGGCAAGCAGGGCGGGCGGGCGAGCGGCGGGAAGCGGGGGGGGGGCGGGCGGCGAAACGAGCGGGAACGGCGGCCAGGGGCGCCGTTCTGCAGGGAGGGGGCGGTGGGGGCATAAGTAGCGAAGGTGCGTGTGCAGTTGCAGACGCACCGGGCAAGCAGGGCGGGCGGGCGAGCGGCGGGAAGCGGGGGCAGCAGGCAGCAGGAAGCAGAGGGTGTGATGGCTAATACATGTCAATAACGTCCTAACTGGGATTGCGGCGCGCCGCCAGCGGGATGCGCAACGCGCCATTTGATGGAAAGCGCGCGCGACGGGAGAACTGATGGGCGGGCGACCCGATCGGTGGCGGGTGCCCTTACGCTGAAGCCTGGAGTGATGAATCATAACGGATCGCTAACTACAAAGGTCGATGCATCACGACGCATCGCTCGCGCGCCAATCCGTGATGCATCAAAACCCCATATACGCCTGATTTTCGCCGTTCTATTTACCTACTGCGTGTCATATTCTCACGCCTCAGTTTTGCCTCCGCAACACTGAGTCGTGAGTTCTATATCCCATACCTTACACCTATACTGACCTGTAGACAGTTGTTATTGTTCAGGTACATACTATATATGAGTTTTGCCTCCGCAACACTGAGTCTTGTTATTGTTCAGCCCCGCTCTCCCGCTGGTCCCTGCGCCTAAACTTCACATGGTAGGCGTCGCTCATCAAAACTCGGGTCTCTCGGCTCAGTCTAAATCCGGCCGGGCCGATGCTCCGAATTCCGCCGACTGCCCTTCGACGAATGGCGAGACTATGCTGTCCAGTATGCTGAGAGTCTCTCAGAGACGGCTCTGGTTATGGTCAAGCAAAGAAAATGGCCAGGGAATTTTGATTACTATACAGGGAGCCAAACGGCGGGAGATACAATGATTTATGTAATTCAGACGGAGAAATACTAGTGGCGTAAAACAAGCTCAACTAGCTGGAGAAACCCAGAACTTGGCTGTGACCCGCGGATTTTTTTCTCGTTTCTCGATGGTGGGATTGTCTAAGCGAGTTGAATCCGGAATTGATAAGACTGTGGCGGTGCCGGAGTCCCGGCCCGATCACAGCCACATGCGACATCTCCTGCTTCCTGCCACGTCAACGAAAGCTGAAAGCTGAGCTCACACTGCAGCCACCGCCACTATGAAGCTACTATGAACTCTCGAGCTGCCCTTCCTCCAGACTTGAGAAGACAAATCCTAGGAACGACAACTCTACCGGCGTCGCGGGCGGCGCACCGCGTCGTCTATCCTGTGAGCCTGTAAATGTGTTGTCAGACGACTCGGAGGAAGCTAAGTCAACGTCTTTACATACAGATCAGAAACATTCGGGGACGAAGCAGATGGGTACAGGCGGATTATGCGGAACCGCGGTAGGTCCGCGTCAAAGCTGCTCCCCGCGCCTACGAAGCACTCCGCGTACGAGACGGTCTATCCCCGAGTCGCGCGCGCGGCTCGAGGTGTCGCTCGCGGCCACTGTGCACGTCACCACCGCGGACTGTGCGCGCAAGTGGACGCAGGGCACGCCGCTTCGCGATCTCCACTTTTCCCGCTTTGTCGTAGCGCTACTTCACGCCAGCCTCACTTTAGGAGCCTGGCCGACGATTTTCTCCCGCGAAAGCGGTGGGGCGAGATCGCTCGTGAGCCGTTTCTACGCCTACCTACTCCGGGGGACCTGACATGGACTTTCCAGCGGGGTACCGTTGGCTTCACACATTGCCTCATTACTGTGTACCACCAAGTCCCCTTACATCCTGTATGTGAGCAACATTTACCCACTATGCATTGTGCGCAAGGATCTTGCAGTCGATGGACGCAGTCTTGACAACCGCTCTTCATCCGAAGTCCAGCAAGAACGAGGCCGAAATGCCCCTGAAATTCTTCGCTTCAATATTGCGTCCATGTCTTCCGCGATCTTGGCTCACGTTCTTCCCACCTGGAAGGAACAAAAGATGTCACATTCCGTTAGCACGCAGGCTTACGCGCACCCGTGTTACGCGTCAACTACAGCAGTCCCTTGCGCCCTCAAAAATCGACCTCACTTTGCGGCATGACTCGGGCCCGACTCGAACGAGCGCCTCTCTACATCTCTACCCCATATCCATTGATGAAAGGTGCGCACCCGCGCCACCGAGTCTTCGAAGTTTATTCGCTGGCACCGCTATGGAAAGCGCTTTCGGGACACCGCGGGAGGACGCGGAGAGTTCGCCAGAAAAAGGACTGCTCACATGATAATAAGTACTGTATGAAGCCCAGCCCGGGTCGAACGGGCACTTGCTCCTTGACATCGCGAGGCGGTTGAGGAAGATGCAGGCTAGTATCTGTCATCAAGACTTTCAAAAATCGCGCTCGGGCGCATATCATACGCTGCGCAGGGTCCGGGACAGGTATTGGAGCCATTTTGTACTTGCGTCGAACTCGGTTCAGGTGTAAGTACTTACCACAAGACATTGGAGAAAACTGCTAGAATACGTTCTTTTTGGACTCGGTTTTCATCTTCCTCTAACGTGAACGCGTGAACGCGTACTCGCGGCGCAATTGCGGCCTAGAGCCAAGTACCGGCTAGTTCAACATCCAAGTAAGTATAATCGGCTCAATTTTGCCGATGTGCCGAGGAGCTCTGAAAAACGTCGGAAAGGCGGTTTTCTTGAGACACCTTCAATCCACGATCCCGATCCTCGAGCACGAAATCAGTAGTTGGGATGCCGAAGCACTTGAGTTATGGAACGGTTGCGCTGCCACAAATTGATCCGCTTAATAAGCACCACCTTCTTTGTCCACTCTATTTTCTTGCTCTTGCTTGCTCCCTCACGATGGTCAAGCTCACGGGAGATACAGCGCGTAGCACGCAGCACGGCTCACGCGTCGCAGCGTCCTTCATCGTGTCGTACGACTCGTACCTCTTCGACACGCAGACCTCGCTCACCCAGTAGCACCTCGACACGATCCCCACGTCCGCGAACCCGCCGTGCTTGATCGATCATCGCTCATGCAGCACCGACGCAGTGCAGCCTCATCCAGCTCTCCCCGTCTCTTCCATCTGGTTGTGGTTCTCAGATGGCATTCGCGAAGCGCCGTGAACAAGGTGGGCCCGCTCGGGCTGCTGCAGTCGTACAAGACGACGCCGGGCGGAGGGTCCATGCTCCTCGATGAGAGGGCTCCTGAGGGAACGGTACCGGGTGCTGCGCGCCCTCATGATGGATGATTGTACTGTACGTGCGCTCCAGATCCCCTCCGCTTGAGCGTCTATCTCAGTCTGATCTCGCGGTATTCAGCACGGCTCGGGCGACGACGAGATCATCCCCACCGCGAACGGTGGCGCCGCATTAGACAGACCACCTCCGTGCTGCTCCCGTTCCCGCCCTCGCCCGGCGGCGTCTCGCTTTCGAACCCGTGACTGGCGCTCGAGTACGGAGAGGAGGTCCTCGTGCCTGAGCCCTTCTTGCTCTCCCGCCGGGCTCATTGGCGTGGAATGCAGGGCGGCGGCACGATCCGGCGCATCGGGCAGACGGACGCCATCCCGCAGCCCGCCGTGCTCGGTGCGTCGCTCCCCTGGCCCCTCATCCCAAAGCACGAACAGCGCGCAGACTCAACGCTCTACACCCTGCACGAACCCGCCACACCATCGCCGCGGTGCGCAGCGCGTCCCCGCCCGCCCGCCTTCCCCAATGGCACCGCCGCCCCGCCGCGCCGTGGCTCTGCGCGGCGAACCGCAACATCGGCGGCGCGCGGCGCTGCGGGCGGGACGCGTGGGCGGCGCAGGACGGGTGCGGCAGGTGCTCACGGGCTTGAGGAACGTCGGCGGGCTGGGGCTGCCCCGCGCGCGCGGTCCGGTGGGGGGGCACAACGAGGACGGCGGGGAACGGGGGCGCGGTTTCTCGTCTGGGGGAGGTGGCGCGGAACACGAGCGCGGTGCTGTGGGCAGTGGAGGTTTGGGGGACGCGGTCGTGGATCGTGGATCGTGGAGAGCAGGGCGGGAAAGTAAGTGCAAAGTCCTTAGCGTTCAAAATGCCGTTCGTTCCGCCTGATTTCGTACGCAGGTTGAATAAACTCGTTAAATCGACGCGGAGGGTGACAGTCGAGGAATATATATGTCCTACCTCGCAAGAAGCAAAAAACAACGAGCTCTGAGATCTGAGACGCTGGTATTTAGGCTCGACCAGTGCGCTGCGTGGCGGATGGCCCGCAGCTCTCTGTGCTTTGCCATGTGCTCCTTCTTCAGCGCTCAGCGGAGAAGCCGCCCGTTCGATTCGGGATCGAGTCATGTCTCTCGGAGACCGTACCTTTTTTCCAGGACCTACTGCTGAGCTCAGAGCGATGGCGGTGTCCCCATCCACTCCTGGGCTCATATATCATAATCCGCAACGGAGAAGCCCTTCAATCGATTTGGGACGAGTCATTCAGGACGGGAAGAGTTTTTCTGCCAGTGGCTGAGTTGAATGGTCTTTCTGAAGCTCTGCACACGGTTCCAAGAGACGCTGAGTGGCCGGCTTCAGTACAAGAACATACGGTTTCAAACACATTCGGAAGATGACCGTCAAGCAGCAAGACGTCCGTGCTCCAATCAATTATGCTCCCAGCACTCCCATCGTTCGTCCACCGCACTCTTAGCTCTTAGCTGTCGGACCGACCACCTTGTCCTCAGACCCCAACTATATACATGCCGACTCGGTGGCGGAAGGTCCGCGTCTCCTGCTGCTACATTTGGATACTATAGTTGTCGGAGAAGCCGCCCGTTCGATTCGGGCCCGAGTCATCCAGGTTCAGCGATCGAGTTGTTTTGCTTTGCTGGCTGATTCTTAGCGTCTCGAGCTGGAACGCGGCGCCCGGGTGGGCGCGATGTCGCACTAAATAGGCTTTCGGTGCGTCGTCCGGATCACTGCGCGAGATCAGAATGTTGGAGGCTGAAGTTTAACTAGGATTCGCCCCGTTCAAAGACGTGCAGAGACTCGGTGGCGGAAGGTCCGCGTCTCCTCCTGCTACACTTGGACACGATTGCTGTTGGGGAACCCGCCCGTTCGACTCGGGCCCGAGTCATTTGGCGCCAATGTGTTTTTCTTGCGGCTCGTGAAGCTCTACACCGGGTTCTGCTGGGTGGCTGAGGTGCTGCGGAACGAGAACGTATGATTCCAGAAAAAGTGGGTCCGTAGTCTTGGTGTGTCTTCCCCTGTACGGCTGCTGGGGCAAGCCGACACATACTTCCGTTCAGGGCGCGCGCCCCTTCAACGGCTCGGTGGCGGACGGCCCGCATCTCCTGTTGATAGACGCTGCCCGATCATTAAGCATCAACGGAGAAACCGCCTGTTCGATTCGGGCCCGAGTCATTTAGATTCCCCCTCGTATCGAGCTGTTTTGCTTTGCTGGCTGATTCTTAGCGTCTCAAGGTGGAACGCGGCGCCCGGGTGGGCGCGATGTCGCACTAAATAGGCTTTCGGTGCGTCGTCCGGACTCCGGATCGCTGCACGAGATCAGAATGTTGGAGGCTGAAGTTGAACCAGGATTGATATATTGATATTCGCCCCCTTCAGAGAGGTTCGAAGACTCGGTGGCGGACGGCCCGCGTCTCCTCCTGCTGCACATTGCGCGTGGGTACATCGTCGGAGAAGCCGCCCGTTCGATTCGGGCCCGAGTCATTCACCTTTTTGGCGTGTGTTGAGCGTCTCCCTGGAGCTCTGTTCTGTTGGTGCTGGGTGGCTGAGGTGCTGCTGAATGGGAACGTATGATTCCAGAAAAAGTGGGTCCGTAGTCCGTAGTCTTGGTGTGTCTTCCCCTGTACGGCTGCTGGGGCAAGCCGACACGTACTTCCGTTCAGGGCGCGCGCTTCTTCAACGACTCGGTGGCGCAAGGCCCGCATCTCCTCCTCCTACACTGTTTAATGGTATCATCAACGGAGACGCTGCCCGTTCGATTCGGGCCCGAGTCATCCAGGTTCAGCGATCGAGCTGTTTTGCTTTTGCTGGCTGATTCTTAGCGTCTCGAGCTGGAACGCGGCGCCCGGGTGGGCGCGATGTCGCACTAAATAGGCTTTCGGCGAGTCGTCCGGATCACTGTCAACGCACGAGATCAACATGAATCTTGAAGCTGAAGGCTCAAGTTGAACCAGGATTCGCCCCGTTCAAAGACGTGCAGAGACTCGGTGGCGGATGGCCCGCATCTCCTGCTGCTGTACACGCTGCCCGATCATTAAGCTCCAACGGAGAACCCGCCCGTTCGATTCGGGCCCGAGTCATTTAGATTCCCCGTCGTATCGAGTTGTTTTGCTTTTGCGGGCTGATTCTTAGCGTCTCGAGCTGGAACGCTGCGTGATGTCGCAGCGTCAATCCGAGCTCAAGCTTAAGGCGTGAGGAACGACCGACAGGGTTCGAGAACTACTTCTGTACGGTTCCGTGCCAGTCCGGATGTTCAAGTTGAAACGCGACGGTGGTGCGGTACAGTACATGCTCTCCTTCTCCTAGTTCCAGGTGCTAACAATCTGATACGAAACGCGGCGTTGATGCGTGGTTCAAAGACATCCGCACGCTAAGTGGTGTTACTTATGTTCGGAGCGAGAGTTCCTGGAGCCTGAAGCTGAAGAGGGAGGACTGAGATTCTGGACTCGGAGCGCCTCCGGACCGCGACTTTTGGACAGAAATTCCGGTGAGGGGGGGGATATTCTTTCGTCTTACTGCACGAGTTCAGACGGATGTGAAAGGCTGAAGGCTGAGCTTTTGTAACACGCGCGAACTTTCTCTCGGAGCGACAGCTAGGAGCTTTCGGTCACTCGGTGAGTCCTGGATCACTGCATGAGACCAGAGATCAGACGAATTTCAAAGCTGAAGCGCTGAAGCACTGAAGGCTCAAGTTGTCCCAGGATTTGTCCCCTTCAGAGAGGTCAAAAGACTCGGTGGCGGATGGCCCGCATCTCCTGCTGCTAGGCATTCTGCTACGATGATCAACAAGCTCAACGGAGAACCCGCCCGTTCGATTCGGGCCCGAGTCATCTGCTTGAGGAGAGTTTTTTTTCTTGCGGCATCGATCGTGGAGCTCTACACCGGGTTGTGTTCAGTTGGTGCGAAGTGGCTGGTAGCTGCTGAAGGAGAACACATGATTTCAAGCAGAATCGCGGTCCGTAGTCTTCCCCTGTACCGCGGCTGCTGGGGCAAGCCGACATTGCATACTTCCGTTCAGGGCGCGCGCTTCTTCAACGACTCGGCGGCGGATGGCCCGCGTCTCCTGCTGCTACATTTGGATACCATAGTTGTCGGAGAAGCCGCCCGTTCGATTCGGGCCCGAGTCATCCAGATTCAGCGATCGAGTTGTTTTGCTTTTGCTGGCTGGTTTTTAGCGTCTCGAGCTGGAACGCTGCGCCTGGCCCCGATGTCGCACCGTGAATCCGAGCTCAGGCGCTCAAGGCGTGAGGAACGACCGACAGGGTTCGAGAACTACTTCTGTACGGTTCCGTGTCAGCCCGGATGTTCAAGTTGAAACGCGACGGTGGTGCGGTACATGCTCTCCTTCTGCTAGTTCCAGGTGCTAACAATCTGATACGAAGGGCGGCGTTGATGCGTGGTTCAAAGACATCCGCACGCTAAGTGGTGTTACTTATGTTCGGAGCGAGAGTTCCTGGAGCCTGAAGCTGAAGAGGGAGGACTGAGATTCTGGACTCGGAGCGCCTCCGGACCGCGACTTTTGGACAGAAATTCCGGTGAGGGGGGGATATTCTTTCGTCTTACTGCACGAGTTCAGACGGATGTGAAAGGCTGAAGGCTGAGCTTTTGTAACACGCGCGAACTTCCTCTCGGAGCGACAGCTAGGAGCTTTCGGTCACTCGGTGAGTCCGGATCACTGCATGAAGACGAACGTTGACGTTGAAGCTAAAGGCTCAAGTTGAACCAGGATTAATATTCGCGACGTTCAGAGAGGTTCAAAGACTCGGTGGCGGAAGGTCCGCGTCTCCTCCTGCTGCACATTGCGCGTGGGTACATCGTCGGAGAAGCCGCCCGTTCGATTCGGGCCCGAGTCATTCCAGGGGAAGTACTAGCCTTTTTAGCGCAGGTTGAGCGTCTTCCTGGAGCTCTATTCTGTTGGTGCTGGGTGGCTGAGGCGCTGCGGAACGAGAACGTATGATTTCAGAAAAAGTGGGTCCGTACTGGTGCGTCTTCCCCTGTACCGCGGCTGCTGCCAAAGCCGACACATACTTCCGTCCAACACTTGCCCCCTCCAACGACTCGGTGGCGGACGGCCCGCGTCTCCTTCCCATAACAAGCTACTCCTGAAGGGCCGCCTGGAGAGCCCGCCCGTTCGATCCGGGCCCGAGTCATCTGCTTGAGGAGAGTTTTTCTTGCGGCTTCGTGAAGCTCTGCGCCCGGTTCTGTTGGTGCTGGGCGGCCGGAAGCTGCCGGCCGAGAACACAAACTACAATGCGGTTCCACAACTTACAAAACATAATCGATATGCATAATCACCGGTCCGGTCTTTGGCCTTGCTTTTAGTAGCACCTTCATACCGCTGCACATACTTCCGTCCAACACTGGCCCCTCCAACGACTCGGTGGCGGATGGCCCGTCTCCTGCTGCTAGGCGTTCCGATCAAAAAGCATCAACGGAGAACCCGCCCGTTCGATTCGGGCCCGAGTCATATAATGACCGAAGACGAGCTTTTTCTTTGTAATTATGAGTCTCCCACTCTCCTACTCTCCTACCCGCTCGTGGTTAATTGATTCCGCAGACCTTCCCGGGTTGAGTGCTAGTGCTGAGCGCTGAGAGCTGAGACCGATTTTGCATCATACGTGGCCGTGCCAAACTCCGATCCCGAAGTCCGGACCCGCGGATCGAATCTGATTCTGCGGACTGCTGCTGCGGTGCGGCCGGGCAGAGGCATCGCGGCAGGCACGGCAGCGAAAGCGGTGTTGAATGTTGTTGGACATGGAGTATTAATTGGATCTTATGTAGAGGCGGGTCTGGATTGGCATGCGATGCGCGGGATCAGCGGCCATCAACCCGAGCCGAGCCGAGGAGCGGCACGCACGGTGTCGATTTTCGTATCTCAGTGGTCGGAACTTAGTACTCAGCGCTCGGAAGCCTCAACCTGCGGCGCTGCTTCGTACCCTCCGTTGTGGTGTGCCCGACAGCGGGTAGAGCTGTAGACAGCGCGTAGTGTAGCTTAGATACGGATCTCGTTAGCTTAGTCATACATTGGGTTTTCTTCCTCCGCTTCCACCCTCCCGCTGCGAGCCCCGCTGGCTCATCTCCCTTGAGAGGTCGCAGACCCTCTCCACCGTTGGCCCGGCGCACGACCTCGACGGCCGGCCCTGAGCATGATATTACCGATTCTCGAACATATAATTAAATTTGAAACCTCAACGCATGCTCGACTTATCATAAGCCAATGCTTTGAGATCAATAGTGCGGCGGCGCGGTAGCACAAAGTACGGATCGATCGAACGCCCTGCCGCAACACTAACAGTTATAATGAGGCGGGGAGCATCGCGGCTCGCGGGTGATTTTATATGAGAATTTAGACTGACCAAGCCAGGCGCGCGTATGTGGAGCATATCCATCAGGCCTAGGCAGCAACGGTCAACGACGCAGGGTCTCGCAGGGTCCTATCCTATCCATCCTATCCAATCCCGTCCCATCGCGGGCTCACAGCGCTCACACTCGCCGTCCCCGTCCCCGTCCCGCGTATCGTCCCGTGGATGGAACCACCGGAACACAATAAGTAGTCAGCGCCTCCCGAGTCCCACGCGCCTCGCACGCGCCGTCAAATCGCGCTGACCTGGTGACCAGCCTGAGTCATCAGCATGACAACGATGACGAGGGCCAGGCACCGGCTATTCCCGTTTACATATTTGCGTTCACTAGACACTAATTATAGATAGAGGCGTAACTTAGTAGTTAGGGGCTGGTTAGGCATCTGCGCCCGGGGCACGTCCCATGGGATTAGGAGGATGGGAGATGGGAGAGGTTAGGATGGGAGAGATGAGATTAGGAATAGAGATGCGAGAAGAAGGAAGGAGATGGAGATTAGCGCGGGGGCTTATCGATGTCTTCATCTTCGCGCTGATCATGACGACGATGCTTCGCGTGATCCGTGCTCCGTGCCCCGCGCTGCCCCGCCAGGCCCCCGGTCACTCAGGCCTACGTCGGTCCGCTGTAAAGTAAATCAACGACCCAAAACCGACCCTATGTACGTCCGGTCTGTAAGGTAAATCAGCTCCAAAAGAGTCAAGCTTGCTCCGATGTAAGGTAAATCGGGCGCAGCCCGGGATTTTTTTTTGCAGTTGAAGGTCTTCAAACCTGGTGTCAAAGTAAGAAAAATCTACAGGAAACCAGTTATATCTTACCTGGCACGCGAAAGAGTGTGACGCAGCCTGCGCGCTACACAGCAGAAGCCCATGGCCCAAAAAAGTTGAAAAAAACACGAAAAACTGGCCAAAAATCGGATTTTAGGGCAGGAATGTCGGTCCGATGTAAGGTAAATCAAGCCCCAGATGCAGCCAAATCGTAAGGTAGATCAACGAAATTTTGGGCCCTCAGCGGAGCGACCTAAGGCTGAGTGACCGGGGGCCTGCCCCGCCCTTCCAAGTTCCGTTTGCCAGGTTGCTACGGCGCAGTACCGTTTCTATTGCATATTTATGTTGGGGCGGAGGGTCTGCTGACCCCGGGGGGACTGCTTCGGGGAAGATGAAGGGAGCCGGCGCCGGGAGGACAAGGAGGACAACTTCAAGGGAGAAATGGAGTGGAGCGTTGGTATGCCGACGCCGACTCCGAGTCGCGCATGTGCCTCGCCTCGGAGCGCGAATTAGTAATAGTAGCCAGGCTCCTCGGATATCTCCGCAGCCACCTAGCCCTGTATTCGTATTCGTATTCGTACATTCGTATGCGCATCCGCCGTGCATATCGAATTCCGCTGGTAGCTGTATTGTATTGTATTCATCTATTCATTTATATCGGTATGGGGACTTTGAGTTTCGCTTCGCTTTTGGTTGGTCTCAAATCTCGTCGGTGCTCCAAAAATACTTGAATCCAAATGCGCGCTCGACCCCAGCGTGCACGAGAACGAGCGCACGTCCCGCCCGGACGTATCGTCCCACGTCCTCGCAGTGCGCACAGACCGCAGTTATTGTTGCAGATACGCTTTATTTATTGTGTACGTGTTAGTATGTTTATCGTGTGCGCGTGGTTGATTGTGCCTATCTTACAGTACGTGCGTCGTTCTGTTTCTCGTCTTCCTACCACTGCCAGAAATAGCTCCGCTGCATAATGGCATTACGTTCAATCCATTCCGCGACGGGCCGGCACCGATCGTATCGTTTTAATTGTTTTAATTGATTATTGTACAGGCGCAGGAAAGATCTAGAGGAGGCATCACGGGCCCTCGAAGATTTTGAGTTTCATCTTGCCTATATGATGATTATCTGATTTTATCTTTTGTCCCGCAGCTCCAAAAATACAAATGCGGGGGCAGGGGTGCGGAGTCAGGGGCGCCCGGGGGTGATATGTTAGTGCTCTTTATCCAGGTTTGGTGGGCAGGAAACCGTAGGATGCTGAGCGCTGAATCGCAGTGGAGCCTGCTGAGTCGGAACCACTCGCGGCGTGCACGCGTGCTCGGCGGGATGGGCTTTGAACATGTGAGCGCGTGAGCACCGAACGGACGGACGGGCTGGGATCGTGGGATCGAGCTTGCGAGCGGGGGATCCGGATCCGCAATGTGCATTGAAAGTGCGAGAGGCTATGTAGGAGACCACAGGCGCTAGAGACGCGGAGACGCGGAGACGCGATTTCGCGGGACGATTGCGCCTGCGGGCGGGCCGGGGTTCTGCATCACCAAAAGTGGGGGCATGTGTTATACCTTTGTGGCTTGGCATCACGCAGATGTGGGTTTATAAGATTTTGTGAAGGTTTATAATCTCCCACCTGGCAGATGAGGCCGTTACAATCCTCCAAAATGATTGTATCCCCCTTGTAAATGCACATATGGCTTATTCCTGGTACCTGACTAGGTTCCAGGTCTCCAACGCGAATTAGAAACCGACACATCAGTGCCGATCATGACGGTCCGACTTCCGATCATCGTAAATAATCAAATGATTTTAAACGGCGTTGAATATTGATATCTGAATCCTGATATTGTATTGATACAGATGCGTGTCCATGACGTCCATTGACCAGCGCTCAGCGGGCGTTTCAGCACGGGCGCGGCCTCGGAGCCTGCGCGCCGCGGAATGCGGAGCCTGCGCGCCGCGGAATGAGATTGTGAGTATCGGACTCCGGACTCGGAGCCCACGTGCGTCGAGGCGGTGGCAGAGCAGGCGGGGTTGACCGCGGGGGAAGACGCGGAGCTGGAGCCGCGGCGCGGCGCGGCGCCGGAGCCCGCAGAGCGGGGGATCAACGCCGTTGATTCAGCCAACGGACGCGTGTGGCGTCACGCCAGACGCGGTCCCGCGTCCGATCAGCTGTTGAACCGCATGACGTCCGAGAAGTAAGTAAGCCGCCTATCAGTATCCTCCACCGAGTCCCGCCTCCCTGGTCCGGCGCGAGGCGTCGAGTTGCCTTTGTTTTCCGCGTCGTACGTCTCGCCGCTATTATGGATCGTGACAGCGCGCCTCCACCGCCGCCGCGTAAGGTCCGTGCACCCACAATATCACCATGTCAATCAATGGCGACCTCTTCTTCACCGAACTTCGAATCATGATTCCCGATGCTCGACGCTCGACGCCCGAGTCCCGGGGGGTGCGAGGCTCGGAATCCGGATCTCCGTTGGTCGTCGCGCATTCGGAATCGCTGCACCGCGGTTGCCCGTCGCAAGATAATTTACTGGTGTGCGGGCTGGAATCGGTCGTATTCAACCAGTCTACCAGTCTACCAGATTACTGATTACTCCTATTCTATTGTATTATCTCGGATTAGTATCATCTTATAGCAGAACGAGGTCCGGCAGCGCCGTGTTGTCCAAGTGCAAGGCCATCCAGCGCCGTGTTGAGTTCGCTCGAGCTGCAAGGCCATCCCGGCGATCACCGGCAGACAAGTGGTGTCCGGGCCCGGCGCCCGGGGCCGCGATAATCTCGATTCTCGATTCTCGATAACCCAAGCAGCTCCGTCTCCTGATCCGTGCTATCGATGCGTGCTATCGATGCGGCACGGAGTCGGACGCGAGACGCCAGACACGGGGACGGAGCCGGGGACGGGGACGGGGCCCGCGGCCGATCACATGGGTTGAAGTTCTGAAGTTCTGATTCCTGAACCGGACGCAGACGTGACGAGGGGAGTAGATAGTTATCGTGTTATCGTGTTATTGTGTTATTGTGCTGTTATTGTATTTTCTGGTCAACAACTCGCAAGTCGTCACGGGGATCACCGCCGGATAAATCTCTCCTTTCAGAAACTTTTCATCCGGTTTGGTTTGGTAACCAGGGCCGCCGATCGATAACTTCCCGCAGCTCCGTTATCCGATGGGACGGAGCTGCAGCACGCAGGCACCCGCGTCCGCGTCCGCGCCCGGATCACGCCTGCCCCGCGCGCCTACGACTCGGACAGGCGTTGCGACCTTAGGTTCGGAGCAAGCCTGTCTCCGCGCCGGCAAGCCGGCGATTCTCGGAGAGAGGCTTGCTACAAACTGACAAAAACAAGGCATGTGTTCGGACCTATATTTCTCTCCCGTTTCTTCTGCAATTGCTACAGGTTCAGCTTGGGAATTGTTCATTCGATGCCCCCTCATAGGCGAGTCACCTCAGCCTAGATTTATATGAAGTGATTGCTACTCTATACATTATTTTTGTGCGACCTTTTGTAACTGAGATTCCCAACAATGATAACATATTCGGACGGAATTACTTGGTTTTTATGAGCTCTATGGAAGCAGATTAATATTTCCAGTCAAACTCTGCCTAAAAATTATTAGCAGAAACCCGTAACCTCTCCAGAAAACACGCTTTGAGATTGTCCGCCAGATTGGGACTGCGTGACAAGACGCGTCTAATTAGGTGACAGACTGTGACAGACGTGACCCATTAACCTCCGCCCTCGAGAACCTGCTCCTACCTGCTCTCCCTCCATCGCAGACAGCAGCAACTCAGATCTGGCGACCCTACAGTATGACGACGCCTACTGGCGGTCACTCTTTCCCGATGGTCAACTCACGGCCCTCTCTCTTGAGGCCCGTTTCCACCTCATCTTCTCGCTCATGATCTTTCTCTCAATCTCTACGCGTCAGCTCTTCTACTGGCTGTTTACCACGGAGATTCCGAGCGTCAAAAAACGCATCGCACACTTCATGGGCTTCTTTGGAACTGAAAGCACACTCGAAGCTCAATTTGCTCCGGCAATGATTTTTAGTTTATGGCGGGATGGAAAGCGGTGGCCGAAAGCGCAAAAGTATGTGAGGGAAATGACGATTCCTTGCGCACACGAGCTAGCGCTACAGGATAGCGATCGCCTCATCTCCAGTCCACGTCTCCGCATCCGACTCAAGACTTTAACCATTCAGCAACTTCAAGAGATTTTGCACCCCACAAAATTGATCGAAATCGTCCAAGGACTCGCTCCATTCACTTGGGGGCTTCTTAATACGTTCTCTACGTCCCCCAACCGGTCCAGGAGACAGCGGAAAACCAACGAGAACGTTCCGATGCCGCCAACAGACACAGATGAAGAAGATTGGGAGGATGATCCAAACGATGATCCGGACCTCGAGGCGGGTGAGGCGGATCCTGCGGGAGCACCCAAGCGCAGCTGGTCGAGAGACTATCCAGGATTCTCACGGAATCCTGTATTTGTACGTCTCGTCGAGTTCCTAGATACCTTTGAGACTCTGAATATCTTATCCAGGTTATCTTCTTAGTAATAAGCATGCTTGCATTCACCCGTAATCGCGCTACGAATCTCCTTCCCCTCATCCTCGGCCTCTTTCTCAAGATATCCGGAACGAGTTCGCGTGTAGTTCAGATGCTGAGCAATGCCGGTGTCTGCGTATCGAGCCAGACAGTGGAACGTCTCAAAGTTCGCATCACGGATGATGCGATCCGGTTGGCCGTCGAACTCATAACCAGCGGCCAGGTGTTCTTTACCATTTTCGACAATATCAACATATTCCTCCGTAAATCGCAGCAGCGTATCTCAAACACCAATGACATGATCAATGCAACGAACTGTGCCGTCGTGGCCGTCGAAGGCGTCGAAGCTTTCACAGAGGCAGATCTAGCAGAGCAACTTGCTCTTCGTGGGCGACGGGCTAAAGCTACACCAGCAGATATTCTGCCAACGCCTGAGGACGACAAAATTGTTGGCCAGTCTTTCGTTGCTCTCATCGCAGAGATGATAGTCGCATTCACTCCCGGAAATAGCACCTGGAAAGATCGAAAAGACATCGCCGCAGCCGTGGCTGAGATGATGCCAGAGGATCGACCACTTCCCTTTACAAAAAGCGACGCCCGACCCTACGGACTTCTCGATGTCAATGAGGGCTCAAAGAAAGGTGTGGTCAAGGTTCTCGCTGGAGTCCAGGAGCGGAGCACCCTTTCACAGACGGCCTGGTCCTCAATTTGGCGGATTTTTGTTGGAGACTGGCTCACCTCGAACAACCTCCGAGCTGCTCGTCGGGACCGAACAGACGACATCAACGCGATGGAACGGCTCGATTATGCTCAAGAATTGAGTGCTCCTTTCCATTTTGCACTCCAGGCCAGCCATATGCTTATGCGAACCCATTACGGTCATGCCGTTGAGGATCCCGCCTCCCTCGCCGCGCATAAAGGAATTCTCAACCGGAAATGGGATGTCAATAAACCGAACTATGCGGCTGCTAAATCCCTCATTCGACACTCTTTGATCGCCCGCATCTTGCACTGTGTCATGTAAGAATACTTCTAGATCACATACTTTTTTATTGACGCATTGACTCGGACCGTGGACGTGCAGGGTCATCAACGGATTTACCTTGTACTCCCAGTTATCAGGATGGCAGCCAAGTTTGGGTGACATTCAAGCTATTGCCCTCGCCATCTCAACCGACTTCGCAACTGCGACCGCCGCACAGAAAGCACAAGCTGCCGGCGATGATTGGATGGCTCATTCCATATATTTCATCCGTGACTCCCTCTTCTTCTGCATGTTCGAAAAAGCTGTCAGCTTTGCAGATCCTGGACAGCTGATACGTGTTCTCAAGTACTGGGGCCTGGCTTTCCGAGGTGTCGGACAGCATAACTATGCGCGAGAATGTGCAGAAATCCTGATCCGATGGAGATACGAACTACCAGATAAATTACGCCATGCGTTGGAGAGATCCTGGTTTATCAACCGCTGGGGAATACGAGGTCGTTCAATTGCGGCGGATCTCTATCTGGAGCAGCTTAATTTTTGGGTCAAAGTACGTCACATTCATATGGGTATTGATCTGAACTCATCCAGATATCCGAACAGCGAGTCTTTGTTGCATCCGGTGCTGGCGTGACTGTTGAATATATCATTCGCAAAGGCTCGGCATGTGTGGAGGCCTTCCGCGATATCACGCATATGGTCGCCAATTTTTTCGGGGATCCTGATCGCGCACGGAGATCCAAAGAAGTCAAATTCAGCCAAGATCTCGAGGCTCTGGTGACAGAGATGCAGAAGCGCAAATTTCACGTATTGAGCAAAGCTGGTCACTTCGTCCCAGCCCCACCGAAAAAACCTCCGAAGAAGCTGCCAAAGAATCCGAAACCTCCGGAGCCCCCGTGTTCTGCCATCATCGATGTATTTGTGAAGGGTGCCGAAGAATGGAACGGAAAGTTCATCGACTTCATCAAGTCGACCACTTTTGATGCCGCACTTGGTGGGTATCCACCACCCTCAGAATCTTCCGGCCCACGCGATACCACGCTTGACACAAATACCGCATTCGACAATCTTACACAGAACCCACTTACCTATGAAACTTACACAGATCTACATGGTGATGACGAGGCACAAGGTATCTCGGGTCTGGGTGCATTAGGGGGCGGAGGGGATTTTGACAGTATGTAATGCTGGGTCGATAAGCTCTATTGTACATGAGAGTTAGACGAAGATGGCCGAGCCCCCGGTGTGTGAAACGGTGACGGTGGGATGCGAAGGGTGCTAGGTGTAAACGACCGAGCGGAAGAAAGATTACTAAAAAAATCATCATACGAGGGTGTCGAAAATTGTGTGCGTGTGGGATTAAGAGCTGGTAGTGGAGTCGAAAGTGAGGAAGCCGTTTGGCGCCTTGAACCTAGAGGCCGCGGAGTGCTGCCACGGCCACGACGTCCAGGCGTGGATGCGTGACTGATAGAATTTTGCTGTGTCGGTGGAACAGGGGTGAATACAGGCTGCGGGGTGGGCAGAACAGCCGATGGGCGTGGCTGTTTACGAGGTCTTCGGGCCGATCGGGGGGTTCGAGTAATTGCGAGAGTTAGGCGCCAGCATGCAATAACATCGCAAACCTCAGCGACGTCCAATGCCAGGGCCATATCCCACGGAATTGCCTTCAAAACATGCTTCGGCTCGACGATAGCGTGCTTCAAGAAGGCTCCTGAAGACTCCACCAGCTTCTTGAGCTGCTTGGGCGGAAGGATGACTTCACACGGAATATACGGGCTATTTCCCATGCGAAAATGCCGGTCCTTCCGCCACGTAACTAGCAGCTCATGAAGCGCGGCCTTGTCTTCCTTCGAAACCGAAGCCTTCCCTTTGACCGGCTCGAAATCTGCTGAGTCGTTCGACGCCACGGTGCCGGAATCCGAGGCAGGAGATGCGGGACGGGAGGGCGGGGGTGGAAGACAGTGAATAAACTCTGATGCGTATTTCAGAATTCGCAGATCACGGGCATCTGATGGTTTGCACCACTCATAGAGTTGTGGATTACAGTGGTTGCAGCAGCGTGCGGGTGGAGGAGTGCGCTTCAGATCAAGGACTGTCCAGCTGAGCTCGTGAGCAGAGCCCCGGGAGACAGGTCCGGACTTTGACGCGATGTGATCTGTCAGACTCGTATAGATATCTAGGCCGGTTTCCGGCCTGAAAAGCTTTGTGAGAAAGACGTGCGAGCAGGCTAAGCAAAAGAGAATCAGTCTCTCGTACATGATCTGATTTGGAAGTAACTGACCGTCCGTGGAAGCCCCGGAGTTGATGAACGCTTCGAGATTCGGCTCGAGCTTCCCTCTTGACGCCGTGTGTGACTGTGGCTCTATAGCCAGCTTGTCCTTCCCCTTGACACGTTGGACTGCAAGCCCGACTTCTGGTGGTGCGGGTCTGTAGGCCCAGGGTTGCACGAAGAACATGCATGTGCCGATACCCTCGCGGTTCCGGCCAGCACGTCCCCATCGCTGCACAAGAACAGCGAGAGATCTCGGGCACTCGAAGACAATCGAGTATTCGACATCCGGGACATTGCAGCCCATCCCAGCAGCATCTGTTGCACACAGAATCCGGTAACGCCCGGATAAAAAACCCTCCCAAATATCCGTCTTGGCGGCCTCGGAGATCTCTGCTGAGTATGAGACAACACAGCTCCGTAGGTGGGCGGGAAGGGCGCGCCTGATCGTCGACTTTCCCTTGCCAGTTCCAGCCACTGAGCTATGGTAGGTTAGGATCTTCGGTATCGAGGCCGGAACTGATTTGTCATCGAGGTCGGCCGGCAACAGATTCAAGACATCGAGGATGGGATTGTGGATATTGGTGAGAGTGCGGGTGCGAAAGAACAGGTTCGCGCGGTCGGATCCTGCGTCTAAGCCCCAGAACGGCCGATGCCCAAAACCCAGAGACGTCCAGATTATATTGAAGGTGCTTGTCGCACATGTAGCGGTACATGCGACAAACGGGACCTCCTGTCCGGTGAAGCTTCGAAGCCTGTGCAGCTGGCGGTACAGGGGACGGAACTCGTCGCCCCATTCGTCGATACAGTGAGCCTCGTCGACGATAAGGGCATTGACACGGGTGCGGAATCTAGCATTCATCCACAGCTTCCCAAAATGGTCAGAAAGCGCCATCTCGGGGGAGATATAGACAAGCTGGGCGCGTTTTTCGGCTGTCTTCCATACAGTAGGGTCGCTCGTATTGTCCTCGTTGATGAGCAGGGCGTTGATACCTTTTTCAGTGGCTTGCTTGACCTGGGAGGTGCCGCATACAATGTTACACTCCCCACAGCATTCTGAAGTAACACACACGTACCTGGTCCGCCTCAAGCGCTTTTAAGGGGCAGATAATGATGGTCACTTTGCTTTTACCACCCAGCGCTGCAACCGCTTCGAAGATCAGACTTTTCCCGTACCCGGTGCCGGCCAGAAAGATAGAGTCGTAGCCACGAAGAATCCGGATTATTAAATGGATCTGCCAGTCGTCTGGCGTGTAAGTCAGCTTCAGTTTGACCATAACCATTCGACGGGTCGCATGGAAGCTGGTTTTCCACTCCTTGATGCCCTGAAGACGTGTTGACCGTGGAGGTATGTGTTTTCTCGGAGTTCCTGGTGAGTGTGGTGCAATGGGTGAAAATGGATGCCGGCGGGGCGTTTGGGGCGTCCGGGGAGTATCAGGTGGCTGCGTCGACATTCCGGAGTCCAGCGAGGTGTGTGAATGAGGTGTGGTGAGCAGAACGAAGCAATCGAGACGCGACGCGCTGATGACAAAGCATCCCAAAACAGGCCGATTCTGTCTGTCGTCGACAGAGCACAAAGAGCTGGTTATCTACACCAAGGGAGAGACTCTACGAGTCGGAAATACCATCCCACTATTTCTCTCTCCTCAGTTTTTTTTTCTTGTGCCAAAAAAGAAGTTTATTGGAGGTTTACTGAAAGAGTCCCCAGCGTAACAAGGCTGGCATGCGAGGAGTTTTATGACTGATTAGTTAGCACGAAGCAAAATCTGAATAGAGGGAAACATTTCTACACTTGTAATAAAAAGATCGTTTCAAGATACCGCAGAGTTTGACGCGCTTTCCACGGCGGTAGAGCGCGCAGAACACATTGCCCTTTTTTTACATCTTGGCGCAAGCCCCTTCTGAAAAGGCCCTGCGAAGCACGTGAATGTCATGTGATGAAGGCGGCTTGTTCCGAACCTATTGCGACCTTAGTCTTACGAGAACGTGGAAGGGGATAGGGAAGGGACGGGATGGGTTTAAAAGGCGCGGGGAGGGGGAGGCAACGCCACGAACGAACGAACATAACCACCCGCAACCCGACCAACCAGAGCTACCATGCCCGCTACCACCACCACCCTCTGCGCCACCCTCTGCGCCGCCCCACCCACGCACACGCACACGCACGCGCACGCAGAATACGCCGCGCGCGTGCCGGCGAACGCGAACGGCCCGCAGTGCGCGCACTGCGGGTGGCGCGGCGGGGGCCACGCGTCGAACTGCCCGTTCAGTGCGTTTCTTCCTTCTTTCCTCCCATCTTTTCCTTCCCTTCCATCTTCCCTTTGCGACACCGTGTCTGACCCCGCTGCAGAGTAGCCTTGTCGTCGCGTTGCCGCCACCGCGCGCAGCCCCATCGAACGCAATCCCATACCCGTGCGTCGCTTCCGTGTCGTGGCGCCCCCAGGCTGACGATGCGCTGCTAGGTCCCGCTCTCGCCGCTATCGCTTTCCCTTTCCCGCCCGCCCACGACACCGTAATCGTAATCGCGCTTTGTATGTATGTATGTTAATGCTGTAGAGGAGGAGCCCCAGTGAAAACAAGGTCTTGGCTGGTATCTCATGGTATCGGAAGGTCCAACAAATCTCGGACGGTCCAATTTCCGTCTAAAACTGTCTCGATTTGAGCTCATGACATCATCGATTTGAATCATATAGTTACTGATTAAATTTCAAGAAGAACTCAAAGACATTCGGCCGCATTCGGAGCCGAGCTTGTCCCGACTTACGAGCGGAGATTTAAATGCATCTCTCTTCCGTACCACCACCATCAGACGGTCTGTGCACACTGCAGTCTGTGCGCCTACTGCTTCCTCGAACCCACACTCTCTGCATATTCTGTGCTTCTCTAGGCTACCTCCTGTGCTGCAGCTTGAGCTTGATTCGGTGTCTCTTGTCACAACACTCTGCTTCTCCTTTCGCTGTATTCCTCGCGCTCTTTCTCTGTTCTTCTTTGCTCCACTTCTGGAACTTTTCAAAAGTATGTTCAGCCTTCTCTGAGCTTCTCGGGGCGATTGTTCTGCGCACTGCGCTTGCGTTGGCCTCGCGCGAGGAGCTTTGCGAGAAAAAGCTCGTTGATCAGCGCGCGGTATGTCTTACGATGCCTATTTACTTGTACAAGGACTAACTTGTGAGTTCGGGTTCAGATTACAGACACCGCCAAGGTATGTGCCCTAATTATCATCGCTGTGCCGCCGCGTCGAAGCTGACATGTTCGTATCTCCAGCAGTCGTCGCTTTGGCTCCCGTGCCGCGCGGGGGCTCGGGTTCTCTTGATGATATGAAGGCGAGCCGCTCTCAGGCTGTCTTATCATTTCTAACGCAAGCCCTAGCCTCGTCATGTCTCTTCGTGTCATCCTCCCTTACTAAACAATACTCATCACACACTCAATCCGACGCGCCGAGGTCTACATGTACTCCTCTCTGTTAAACCTCGCTGAACTCGCTATTCTAGTGCACACTGACCGCCCCGACGGAACGGCTATCATCATCGGATGCCCAAAGCAGGAGAAGCGCGCATATATCGACTCCGAAATACGACAGAGGCCGCACCACGGCACTCGTGCGGTCCGCACGCAGCGCGCCGAGTGTCAGCACCGTGGGTACGACTGCGGTACCCATCCTATATCTGATGGCGATGCAGTCGAGCTCGTGCGGGTCCGTGCGCCCCACCGCTCCGCCCGTCCGTCAAGGCGCTGGAGCTGCCCTCGTACGTCTCGCGCCCTCCCCACACCTCGCATCGCCCTGACGCTGACGCCGCACATCCTAGTCCCGAGTGCGCGCCGATGCCTCTGTCTTCGCGTCCGGCTCGTCCGCCGTCTCGGCCCCGTGCGCGCCCGCACCCGTGTCCTCGGAATCAGAGGAGGAGGTGGAAGATGCGGTCTGCGCCAACACCGTTTCGCCCACCGCGGGAGGTGCCGGCGCCCGTGGACGGGGACACCGAGGGCGGGGTGGGGTGGTCGGGAAGCGGAGGCGCAAGGAGGCTTGAGGAGCTCCTGCCGCATCTGTCGCCGACCGTCTTAGCGGAACCGACTCGCGCGCGCGGGGTGGCGGCGGCTACGGTAGGAGCGGTGGTGGCAGCGGGAACGGGGCCGGACCGGGGCAGCAATAGGGCAGCCAATTATATATTATATATAGCATTGAATCAAATGGTTTCATACTGCACGATACAGGCCAATATATATTAGGACAAATTCCCATTATTGCCAGGTGTGGTATGCCCTGGTATCGGCCGGTCCAATTTAGGCGGCGCGATACCGGCCGATATGGGTTGAGACCACCCAAGACCGTGTTTTCACTGGGGAGGAGCGCTGTACCAATCCAATCCAACCCAATACCAATACCGATACCGATATAAATGAATAAATGAATACGATACAATTACCAATGCATTCGATATGCACGAACGAATGAGAACGAATAAGAACGGATGCGTATATGTGTACGAATATGTACGAATACGAATCCGAAGACGAATACAAGAACGAGATAGCTGCGGAGATATCCGAGGACACTAATTCGCGCCTCCGAGGCGAGACATGCGCGGCTCGGAGTCGGCGTCGGCATACCAACGCTCCACTCCATCCCTCCCTTGTCCTCCCCGCAGCTCCCGACTCCCTTCATCTCCCTTCATCTTCCCCGAAGCAGCCTCCCGGGGTCAGCAGACCCTCCGCCCCAACATAAATATGCAATAGAAACGGTACTGCGCCGTAGCAACCCGGGAAACGGAACTTGGAAGGGGTGGCGCGCGGGGTACGAGCCCGCCGGCCGGATCACGCGAAGCATCGTCGTCATGATCAGCGCGAAGATGAAGATAAAGACGACGATAAGCCCCCGCGCTAATCTCCATCTCCTTCCTTCTTCTCGCATCTCTATTCCTAATCTCATCTCTCCCATCCTAACCTCTCCCACCCTCCCACCCTCCCTGAACCCATCGGACGTGCCGGCGCAGATGCCTAACCAGCCCCTAACTACTGATTACGCCTCTATCTATAATTAGCGAACTCAAATAAAGGGAATAGCCGGTGCCTTGCGCCGTCCGTCGTCATCGTTGTCATGCTCATGACGAGGGCTCCGGGTCAGCGCGATTCGACGGCGCGTGCTGCTGCAAGCCGCGTGGGACTCGGGAGTCGGGAGGCGGGGACGGGGACGGCGAGTGTGAGCGCTTGAGCCCGCGATGGGACAGGATAGGATAGGACCCTGCGCAACCCTGCGTCGTTGACCTGCTGCCTGATGGATGTGCTTCACACACGCCTGGCTTGGTCAGTCTAAATTCTCACATAAAATCACCCGCGAGCCGCGATGCTCCCCGCCTCATGTTGCTGTTGCGCCAGGGTGTTCGGCAATCGATCGATCCGTACTTTGTGCTACCGCGCCGCCCCAGCATTAATCTCAACGCAGATTATGATGAGTCAAGCATAAGTTGAGGTTTATATCATATACATAGTGTTCCAGATTTAAGGAATTTGGCGGGCGGACAGGCCTGCTTAAATCTAACAGTTGGCCATGAACTGTTTGATGGCAACGGTTGGGCGGAGGGAGCGTGAACTGTGTGATCCGGACAGCTGATGCAGCTTGCCGGTTGAAGCCGAGGCGAGCTGATCTCGCCAAGATCAGACCCGATAAGATACCAGTTTTGATGCGCCCCGACTGCGAAACGCGCACACCCTGTGCCCAGCTGTTTCAAATGCACAGTACAAAGCACTGCATGGGCAAGGGCACCGCTCGGAACCAGGTCGTCATCTTCTTCCTGAACTGTCACTACGTAGCACTTCCCGCAGCCGCAACACTTCGACCATTCTTGCCCCTGAAAGCCGCTCTACTGCCAACCATGGACACCTCCGAAGCCATCATAATTACTACTGTCACTGCCCCTACTGAGCTAGCCACGGCCCGAAAGCTTCTTTCCGTATACAAGAGGAACAACAAGGACTACCGAAAAAAGCAGGATGAAGCCCATCACAACGAAGCCTATCCTGGTGAGTCGCGCGGCCTACAGTCTAGATGTTCAACATTCAAGTCGTATCTAGTATACACGGAGTTCCTTGCTGCTCGCATCGTAGAGTGCGAGAATATGATGGCCATGCGTACACATCCACATTTTCTGTGTCACCTAAAGCTTCTAACATGAGTTGCATCAGCTCTGAACCCAAAAACCCTCGCTGGTTCTCCTAATGATCCTCCGGCCCTCCCCAAAAATCCCCCGGTCCTCAGTGGTATGTGCATGGTGTCAATCATTTTAATCTTTGTTAACACTGACCCTGTTGCTCTTTGCAGGAGTGGCGGGAGGCCCTGAACAGAACAATGGTGCAGCCGCTGTCAACCCTGTGTCAGGTATGTACTACCATTCTATTCATCCAATTCTTTTGGGGGGCTGGCGCGAGGCGCGGAGTGTTCGAACTCAGCACTTCGCTTTGAAGTTGTTCGAAGTGCATTTGCGAAGCAGCACTTGAGCTGTTTGTTGCTAGCAGTTCAGCGAGTGCTCGCAGGTTGCATCTCGATCCGGTTGTCTTATGCAGACAGTTGGATGCACCATCCCAACTGTTTGTTCTGAACAGTTGGAGATTATCAAGTCAACTGCATTTCTACGCTCTTGGGGCGTTCACATTAGTTAGAGCACATCGAGCACTATATCTACCTGATTGCCGTCCCACTATACATGTTCTCACTAATTTATTTTTCTCTCAATAGACCCTCCTATCGACCCATCTCTCGAGGACGGCCCACCAAGGAAGAAATCCCGAGGAACCGGCCAGACACATCGTAAAATTCGTAATGCAAATGAGTTTCTCCCGCCAGCAGATTCTTATCATTTCCCAGTTGTTGTCGATCCGATGAATACGGTGAAGGAGTCGATAACCGCCCCCATGCTTGTCAAGTTCACGACCGCTTGGCTGACGCATGGGAGTGCCGTAGAAGCCGCGGATGGTACTACCAGCGCCGACACATTCCCAAGTCTACGTGATTCTGCAATCGACATAATTGATCATGTGCTAGACATTGCTGATCAGTCAAAATTCTCCCTCGTCCAGTTGAAGTGGACGATGGAGTATGAGAGCGGCGAGCTTAACCTTGAACATATCACAGCCCTTCGTGATTGGCTCGTCGACGCGGAATTGATGATCGGGGATCTCCAACGGAAGCCGGTGAAGAAAGGTATTATATTTCCACCTTATACATTCACAGAACTAATCATCTTTTCAGTCAAGGACAAAGATGTGACCGTGAGAATCATGCACGAGGGCAAACGGGTCACCATGACACCGGCCATGCTCTTGGATGCGAGAATGGATCCTAGTAAATACCCCGGTTGTGTTGAGGGAGGCATGGCCCCTGTTCTAGCCGTCCTGAAAAATCGGGTCCGTACTCTTCTCTTGCTTGAAATCGGTCTCACGAAAAGCAGAACGGGATGCACAAATGTATCACCTGTGGCTCGGGTCCGCGCGGAAAGGCAATCGACTCCCGGCCGATTCCCCCTACAATCGATCATCCATATTTGGGGGACTGTAAGTGCCCTGTCCGCGGCGCCGCCCTCGAACTTTGGATGATCAAGATGACTGCGGGCCTTGATGGTGTTCCTCAGCGGGGTGAGGGTAAGAAGAGTCAACTGGCTTTCAATCCGGATCTCCTCAAGCTTGTTGCTGCCGCCATTCAAGCTGCATCCGGCCATGATATTGATACCCTCCTTCAGCCACAGAGTGCGCGGTTGCGTCATACCATTCTCTGGGCGCTCGAGCAGCTCTATGAGATCTGGGATGAAGAGGGGTCACAATATGCAGATTCCTTCACACTCCTGGCGAAGAAAGTCAACGAAACTTTCGATGCTATCGAAAAGGAGGATTAAAGTAGTTTAGTGTAGCTTTTCAACGAATTCATGTGATGTTCTTGATTGCTGTTACGGAACTGTGTGCAAGAAGCAGCTGGGAACAGACTGTTTTACTTCTACAGTAGTCCAGCTGTTCGGAAAAGACACTTGCAGGCTGTTTCAATATGCTGGTGCATGTCAGTTGTCGAAGTGCAACAGTTCGGAACTGTGCAACTCCACAGATAAGCCAGCCAGTTAATAGGTTAGATTAATACAATCCGCTCAAATTGAGTGATACATACCTTGTACTAAGCACCAAGCGCCACACCACAGCCACAGCCACATGTCTACAAACTCAGTTCGCCCTTAGCCCCTGTCGGTGTTTCAAGAATGGACACTGGCCTTGTTTTTTTCCTGTCAGTAGGCTAGAGCTGAAGACTCTGGGTGTAGATATATCTGTCATGCATAAGCTCACAGGCAACTAATTATATATTCTGAGCACAGTAATTTTTGTGTTCCCAAAATGGAAAACAGTACTTCCTTCCTAAGATATTGGGTTGAGATGCCGGCGACATAGACTTCCTCGCAAAATTGATGTTTAATGGCACTAAATCTCTATGAATATTTACAGAATTCCCTATGGAGCCCCCCATGTTTGAGCGAGTAATATAGTATGCTTGGTTTTAATCAATAATCCCTGCTTAAGCCATGTTCAAATTTCGGATGATTTACAGCAACAGGGAGCTCATCTCCCTAGCTCATCTGCACATTGAAGAAACACTATAACATGCCTAAGGATAATATAAAAGTGTCTGTATGTTACTCCATACAAATGCGGACTCGCACCGGAGTGATTTCTGGGTTGAACTTTGGGTGGAAGTGTTGGCCAAACAAATGCCAACAGAGTTCGCTGATTTGTGGTATCCTGTCACATATGGCTGACAATCCTAGGAGGCAGAAGGGTTCGGTTTGAGGTCCCAAATGAGCCCCGAGTATTGGTTTCCATTCATTTAGCAGCCCAGTATTGCTGGAGGCTGAACTTTGGGTGGAAGTGTTGGCCAAACAAATGCCAACAGAGTTCGCTGATTTGTGGTATCCTGTCACATATGGCTGACAATCCTAGGAGGCAGAAGGGTTCGGTTTGAGGTCCCAAATAAGCCCCAAGTATTGGTTTCCATTCATTTAGCAGCCCAGTACTGCTGGAGGCTGAACTTTGGGTGGAAGTGTTGGCCAAACAAATGCCAACAGAGTTCGCTGATTTGTGGTATCCTGTCACATATGGCTGACAATCCTAGGAGGCAGAAGGGTTCGGTTTGAGGTCCCAAATGAGCCCCGAGTATTGGTTTCCATTCATTTAGCAGCCCAGTATTGCTGGAGGCTGAACTTTGGGTGGAAGTGTTGGCCAAACAAACTCAAATAAACTTTGTGTGCTATCCTGACGAACACAGTTGTCCTTCAACTTGTCCTGGAACAACGTTATGTTTAATTTGGACATTCCCCATTGAGAGATGCATTTCTCAATCAAACTTTATACAAATTCTTGTTCAATCAACCATTTTTTACACACAAGGGTTACGAGTTCAAGGTTAAAGGCACAGGTGAGATTACACTGTTTGATCTCTGCAGTTGTGAACTGTCAGATACTGCACTCCCACCTGAGATGTTCATTTGGAGCAGTTCAGGAGTTGCACATATTGTGCTACTCACTCCAGCTGTATTTGGAAACATATCTCCAAGTGTATGATTCAGACAGTCCAGCAAGTGCTAATCACTCACAGCTACCATTCAACTGTTTATTCCGAAGAGGAACAAATCGTGAAATTTACACACTTGGGTAGGCCTGCATTGCCTCCGAGATACTTTGTGCCCCTGCCATAAAATATTCAGCTGATTACTCTCAGGGTAGTACTCCCCAGCCGGTCCATCTACAATGACTTGATCTGTATTTAGGAAGATTATCCCAGTGGGAGCTTGAAGAACGGTGAAGAAATGAATATTTTTCAACCCTTAAATCTGAGCTAAATCTGGCTTAAATCTCCACATAG
The DNA here is from genome assembly GCA_029282135.1 of Mycena belliarum. Lineage (NCBI taxonomy): Eukaryota > Fungi > Basidiomycota > Agaricomycetes > Agaricales > Mycenaceae > Mycena > Mycena belliarum. The sequence continues at coordinate 152,896 of JARJCN010000071.1, forward strand.
TCACCTCTGAGTTGCCACATAGTTTCGCTAGATTTAACCACCCAAATGAGATGTATGATTCCGACGATTCTACTCCAACTGTAATTTTTGGGCAGATTCAAGGTGTTTGATTACGACAGTTGACCGAAGGTGCAAAGAAGTGTGTTAGAAATAGCCCGACGCAAGTCTGTATTGTTACACCAGGCCACGCTCTGATCTATTTCTCCAATACGACTCTAGAGTCTACTTACGAGTACGACGAGACTTTGTTTCCCCTCTAAGCTTGCGCTCCACCCGGATCGCCTTCATCAGCATGGTGAACTTGTTCCGCATTCCCGGAAACTTTGCCTCGAATGCCACATGATCCCCTCCGAATCGAACCTGGAACTCTTCGCAAACAAACCTGATATTCCCCAGCTTCACCGCCTCAGAGGCATACTCTGCCGACTTGAACTGGGTTGACCAGTTCTTCAGAGGGATATTGAGGCCCTTCTGTGGTGATCCATGCTCCCAGTATTCGAGCGCATCATCCAAGCTTTTTGTCTCAGGAATGCGGGATGGACCGAGAGGAAGCGGTGAAGGTGGGACTGGCGATACCAGTCGGCCAGCTGATAGAGGGGCTTCGATTCGGGCTGGAGCAGACCTTGATTTGGCTGAATACAACTTCAGTACCAATCAATAGCAGGGAGAGGCAAATACCAGTAGGTGTTGCAGGCGGAGTGGACAACCCAATGCCCTCAACGATCCCCTGTATCTTCTCCAACATAATCCCTTCGAACCTCGCAAGATCGGCCTTCAGTAGTGGTGCTCCTTCGTCCTCACCCATGAAAGTCTCGTGACGGTCAATGACGCGGTCATCCATCATAATGTCAGAGAACCCCTCTTCATACGCCATGAGCTCGTCGAGCAGGTATCGCATGAGCGTTCCCACCTTGAAATTTATCAGTGGCTGACCCGACATGTAAGTGAGGAAAAAGACATACATTTTCATTGGAGGACCATCCGCCCCACCATTTCACCGCTTTCAAACTCCATTTTCGATCTGCCCACAGAAAACGGTACTGCGCACCACCTCGACGAAAGCAATGTGTGGTGAACTTGCCATTGCGACCCTTCATGACATTGCACCTCTCTACAATGTCGTCCATGAGATGTTCAAACCCCGAACGGCTTGCGCATTCGCCAAATTTGAGTTGGCCCGTGGATGCGAAGGCCGGGAATATAAAGTCGGCTCCTGCCAAAGGGCGCCTCAACAAATGCTCCATGTGCGCTTTCCAGGCCAGAACATGCGTGTAACAATCAATCTCCGGGTGCGAACGATCGATCTGGACCATGTATTTTTGAACTGACGATCTCGTTAGAAAGTCCGATGGATGAGTCAAGGTTCTACTCACCTTTATTGGGGTCTTTGTTGGTCTTACGGAAGATGAGCGAGAACTCGTGATAAGGAATTCCTGTCGCGGAGCGCAGATCGAGCTTGATATCTTTGAACTGTAGATTGATGAGCTCGTCGTTTCTATTAGATTCATAAATTAATACTGGAGTCAAAGCGAAAGGTTGTCATACCGTGTCCACAGCGTAAATGCCGTGGTAGCAAACGCTTTGAAATATAGCCGCTGAGTCACAGTAAAGTACTTGATTGCTTCCTCGCTATCAAGGTATTCGAGGATGATCTTGAGATCAGCGGGTAACATCGGAAGGGCTTGCGTCGCTGTACTAGTCCGATTGTGACGGTTCTTGAGAGATTCGTAGTAGGTCTTGAACCCGTTCTCGAAGACAGGATTCCCTTCCCACTTTTCGGTGTGCGAGTTGTACCTCCAGAACTCGCCCTGGCAGCCTCGAACCCTGTTTTGTCTAAGATATCTATCTGATGAGGCTTAGGCCACTCACCGCTCGAAATAATCTTTGAACGCAGAACGAAGCCCCTCTGCAGAAGCGAATCCACGCTCGAGGTGCTCGCATTTGTACGCTGTAAGGGCTCTGAGAGCAAGCGGGGTTTCTGCCGTGATCTCATCGAATGCGTCCGCCGAGATCTCGTCGTCCAGACGTCCTTCTGCAGTCCAATCTACAAGCCACTTTTTACCGCTTTTGACGTAATTTGCGTAGCCCTTCTTTGTCCGCTTCGATTTGTACCATTCGTCTGTGGTCTGCTGGCTGTTATTGAGAAGAGAGGAAGCGGAAGGGATGGTCGGCAGTGTCGGCGATTTCTGCGCGTGAGTTTTCTTTGCCCCCACCGGCTTCTTCTTCTTGGCCGCCGAGGAGGCAGGGCCAGAAGCAGCTGGTGTTGCCGCAGAAGATGTCCGCTTTGCGTGGCTTCGGAGGCTTCGGTGAGATGTCATATCTGTGTCGATGTGGGTTGACGACGAGAGGGCTGGCAGTGCCAGTGTGCTGGACCAATGAGACTCTCAACAAATAAGCACAGAACGAAGTGCTCATTGACAACATCCCCTTTGGCACGTAGATAGCGCGCAGTTCAGAGCATGTACAGAATGCACGGTTCATGTTCAATCGCAAGACTAAAACAGTTCAGTACACACATTCCTGATTGGGAAGTGCTTAAATCTGACACCTCGCTTCCTTAAATCTAGCCCGACTATGACCTACATATGTTCGAACAACGGTAATATGATTTAATTACCATGCTCAGGGCCGCCCGTCGACGGCCCAGCGTGGTCGTGCGCAGGGCCAAAGGAGACTACGATGCAGCGCCGCAGGTCGAGGCTTCCGAGCGCTGAGTACTAGTTGAAGATCTAAGTAGTACTCCATGTTCAGTATCTCAAAATTCAACCACGCGCCCTTTGCCCGTACCCCGCTTACCCCGCACCCCCAGCCCCTGATCCCCGCATCTACGATACTTACATCCGTAGACGGCCCCGAACCCAAACCCAAACTCCATTCCCGAGCCTTCCGATCCCCCTTTGATTATCAACTGCATTGAAATATCAAAAAAAACCGACCAGATTCCTTCTAAAATCAATTAATCAAGCACGGGCTATGCCGACGGAGTGATGATGCAGTAATATATCCGCGTCGATGCAAGCCGCGGATGCAATATTCGATATTCGACTCTCGAGACGCAAGGGGCGGAGCTGATCTCGGGGAGGAGAGACAGGGGCGGAATGCTCAGGAGGGGAGACAGGTGCGACATGCGGAGCCGCGATTTGCCGCGGGGCAGGCGGCGGCCGGACGCGGTCCGAGGTCGGCAACGGAAGAGAGGAGACTCATAAAGAAAAAGAACTTAGAAAAAGCTCGTCTGCGGTCATTACATATATGACTCGGGCCCGAATCGAACGGGCGGCTTCTCCGTTGAGCTTGTTGATCATCGTAGCAGAATGCCTAGCAGCAGGAGATGCGGGCCATCCGCCACCGAGTCTCTGAGCCTCTCTGAAGGGGGCGAATATTAATCCTGGTTCAACTTCAGCCTCCAACATTCTGATCTCGCGCAGTGAACCGGAGTCCGGACGGCTCACCGAAAGCCTATTTAGTGCGCGCAGCGTCCCGTCGAGACGCGAAGAATCGGCGAGCAAAAGCAAAATAGTCCGATACGACGGGGAATCTAAATGACTCGGGCCCGACTCGAACGGGCGGGGTCTCTGTTCCAGTTCATCATGATTCCGCCACCGAGTCCTTGAAGAGCGCGCGCCCTGAGGCCTGAACGGAAATATGTGGTGTCGGCTTGCCCCAGCAGCCGCGGGACAGGGGAAGACGCGCCAAGACTACGGACCCACTTTTTCTGAAATCATACATTCTCGTTCGGCAGCACCTCAGCCACCCAGCAGAACCCGGTGTAGAGCTTCACGAGCCGCAACAAAAAGCACATTGGCTCCAAATGACTCGGGCCCGAATCGAACGGGCGGCGTCTCGGATCCGGCGATGGACCCACCGTGACGCAATGGGCAGCAGCAGGAGATGCATATGCGGGCCGTCCGCCACCGAGTCTTCGAACCTCTCTGAAGGGGGCGAATATTAATCCTGGTTCAACTTCAGCCTTCAGCTTCAACGTTCAGCCTTCAACGTTCGTCTGATTTCTAATCTCATGCAGCGATCCAGGACTCACCAAAAGCCCATCTCACTCCTAGCTGTCGCTGCGTGTGCGTTACAAAAGGAAGGGGAGCAGGTACGGCGCCACTGTCGCGTTTCAACTTGGACAGCCGGGCGGGCACGAAGCCGTCCGTACATAAGTAGTCCTCGAACCTGTCGGTCGTGCGTGAGGCCTTGAAGAACGACTTGAGCTCGGATTGACGCTGCGACACCGCGTAGCGTTCCAGCTCGAGACGCTAAAAATCAGCGAGCAAAAGCAAAATAGTCCGATACGACGGGGAATCTAAATGACTCGGGCCCGAATCGAACGGGCGGGTTCCCCAACAGCAATCGCGTCCAAGTGTAGCAGGAGGAGATGCGGGCCGTCCGCCACCGAGTCGTTGAAGGGAGGCGCGCCCTGAAGGCCTGGACGGAAATATGTGTCGGCTTGCCTCAGCGGTAGGAAGGCGCTAAAAGTAAGCCCTCCGGCGATTCTGCTTGGAACCATTATGCATGTATTGTCGTCCGGCCACCCAGCACCAACACAACGGGTGTAGAGCTCCACGAAGCCGCAAAAAGCACATTGGCTCCAAATGACTCGGGCCCGAATCGAACGGGCGGCGTCTCGGATCCGGCGATGGACCCACGCAATGTGCAGCAGGAGGAGATGCATATGCGGGCCGTCCGCCACCGAGTCTCCGAACCTCTCTGACGGGGGCGAATATCAATCCTGGTTCAACTTCAGCCTCCAACATTCTGATCTCGTGCAGCGATCCGGAGTCCGGACGACGCACCGAAAGCCTATTTAGTGCGACATCGCGCTCAACCGGGCGCAGCGTTCCAGCTCGAGACGCGAAGAATCAGCGCTCAGCCAGCAAAAGCAAGATGGTCCGATCGATACGACGGGGAATCTAAATGACTCGGGCCCGAATCGAACGGGCGGCTTCTCCGTTTAAGCTTTTTGATTGGAACGCCTAGCAGCAGGAGACGCGGACCTTCCGCCACCGAGTCGTCATGTATATAGTAGGGGTCTGAGAATAAGGTGGTCGGTCCGACAGCTAAGAGCTAAGAGTGCGTGGACGAACGATGGGAGTGCTGGGAGCATACTTGCTTGGAGCACAGACGTCTTGCTGCTTTACGCTCGTCCTACGGACTGGAACCGGCGATTCTGGGTTTGAAACGACATGTTCTCGTTCTGCATCTGTTACGACCGTGTGCAGAGCTTCAGGAAGACCATTGTTCAAGTCAGTCGGAACAACTCTTCCCATCCTGAAATGGCTCGATCAAACGGGGGCTTCTCCGTTGTGTATCGTGAGCGCAGGAGTGGATGGGGATGCCACCAGCGCTCTGAGCTCAGTCAGCAGTAGGCACAAAGAAAAATGTAAACCCAATAGAAACAAGGGCCACGACTCGAGCCCGAATCGAACGGGCGGCTTCTCCGTTGATGATACCATCAAACAGTGTAGCAGGAGGAGATGCGGGCCTTCCGCCACCGAGTCCGCCTCTGCACACTGGTCGAGCCTGGATATTGAGAACCAGTGTCTGAAAGCTCGCTCTCTCTCTCTTGCTTCGGAGCACAGAGCTGACATCCCCCGAGTCGGTTCAACCTGCGTATGGAGTACCAGAATGAGCGAGCGGCATTTGAACGCTGAGCGCTGAGGACTTCGCACTCGCCTTCCCGCCCTGCTCTCCACGATTCACGCCCGCGTCCCCGTGCTGGTGGACGACCATCCCGCCGCCCCCGCGCCGCCCACCACGAGGAACCGCCCCACCGTCCCCGCCGCCGTCCCCGCACTGTGGCGCAGGCGACAGCGTCATTCCGCGGACGCTCGTCACCGTGAACGGCTGCCGCACCCGTCCCGCCCCAGCGCCGCCGACCTTGCGGTTCGACGCGTAGAGCCGCGGGGGCAGCACCGCCGCGGCGTATGTGCCGTCCTCCGGGAGTGTGCTCACATTAGTGGCAGGGAAGGCGGTGCCCTTGGGAAGGGCGGGCGGGCGGGGACGCGCTGCACAGCGAGGTTTCGTCAGGGTGAAGAGCGTCGAGCCTGCGGACCGCTTGGTCTTCACGATGACAAGTGACTGGCCACTGGGATGAGGGGCGACGCCCTGAGCACGCGGGCGGGCTGCGGGATGGCGCCGTGGATGTGAAAGCTGACCCGCTCGTTTGGCCGATGCGCCGGATCGTGGCGCCGCCCTGCATGCAGCATTCCCTGCCGATGAGCCCGGCAGATGAGTGGGGAGAGCGAGGATACGCACGAGCTCGCGCTCTCGAGGACCTCCTGGCCGTAGTCGACTTGGAGCGCCATGTGCGCGTGCGGGTGCGAGACGCCGTAGATCGGGGGCCGTCAGCAGCGCGGAGGTGGTGTCGTGGAAGGCGGCGCCGCCGTTCGCGATGGGGATTCAGATGATGTCTCCGTCGCCCGAGCCGTACTGAGCTTTTCATCAGCAGCCGCCTACGCAGGGGGAGGGCGGCGCGTACGTTCACGATGGCGACCTGCCCCGTCGAGAGCGGCGCGCATTACACGGGGTTGATCCCGCCGAAGCTTCGCTCGCTGACACACTCAGTGTCGCCGACTCCCTGCGAGTTCGTGTACGACTGCAACAACCTCGGCGGGCCTACGTCGTTCCCCGCGCGTCGCACGGGATCTCGATACCATACCCACGGACAGCGGAAGAGATGAGGCCACTGGATGAGGCTGCGCTGCGTCGGGTACTGGATGATCAATGAGCCACGACGGGTTGGCGGACGTGGGGATCGTGGGCGGTGTTGAGGACACTACGTGAGCCCTGGGGAGGTCTGTGTCTCCGACAGTATGATGCCTGAAGGCGGGTGAGCGGTGCCGCGTGCGAGAGGGAGCAGGGCGGCGCACTGTATCCCCCAGTTTAGTTGGTAAACTTGGTCATGGTCAGGGAGCAAGCAAGAAAAGAATGCGAGAGCAAATGGAGAGAAGGAGAAAGGCGCTTACGAGATTGTCTTTCGGACTTGTTTCGGATGTAGCGGGATCAAGCCGATTAAAGCCGAAGTTGAATATCTGGAGCGGCAGTCGTTTTTTTGGTTGACTTTCACGTCCTCCCACTGTATACGAAAGCGCTCAGTAGTAGTGGTGCTAATAAGTGAGTCTTGGAGTACCCGGTGGCGCTCGTGCCCCCTTTCACCACTGGATATCGGTAGAGATCTGGTGGAGATAGCAGAGAGGCGAAAAAGATGTTTCCAAGGCGCAAGGGACTGATGCTTGATGCGTAATGCGGATGCGTATGTGTCAGTAGGCATATGTGAATCTTGCGGTGTAACGTCGGTGCACACTCTGATGATCTTTCGGATCGTCCAACGATCTTCGGTTGATCATTGGTTGATCATTAGATGAAGAACGACCTTAGGGGTCGGATACGCGCAGCGCATGAGCTGGCGCGTGGTTGAAGGCTGGGTTTCTCAGTGCTTACGCCAAAAAAAAGAGAATCAACATTGTTTGCGACGAGCAGTAGTATGGGTCCAAGTGGGTCCGGTGGGATTAGATGATTGATGTATAGCTGAAGGCTTTGCCTTGGCCTCGGTCAGCCGGGCTTCCATAGATTCTGATGAGGTTATACTACAAGAAGTGCGCCGCTTTGCTCTGCCAATTGAAGCAAGCGAAAGGCGCCGAGGAGGTGTAAAATGTTGAACCCAGTTGGATTATGGTACTTTGTGGTCCACGGCAGATTAACTTATACCTGGGGGACATTTTAGCTTTTCGCAGCTTATCAACAACGGTTGGTAGAAATCACACCGGCCGCCTTCTGTCGCCGTGCTCCGAGGAGTCTCCTGATGACACGACAGCTACCGCATGTCAATCAATTGCAACAGCCCCTGCAGTGTGTTCTCCGTTGTCCACGATCCTAAACAGTCCTGCGCCCACTATATGTAAAGGCTTGGGACGCCTCCCCCCTGAAGCTCAACATCCCGTTGCCCGTCATGGCCGCAACATTCTCAATGTTCATCCCGGAGGCTATCGCCTACCAGTCTCGAACCAACCCCGCCCATCCTTTCTACGTCTACGCGAAACCTGACCCCTCCGACGAAATTGTCACCATCACAAGCCTGGAGTTTGCTCGCGCTACTCATCGCGCTGCTCACTTGCTCAGACCGAACCGGAACGGCGCAGATGGTGAAGTAGTAGCCATCATCGCGCTTTCGGATACAACTTTGTACGAGGCCCTCATTGTCGGCCTGATTACCGCCAATCTGATTGTGAGCCACGCCATATCCGCTGGCTTTCACTTGCTCATCGATGTTCAGCCCTTTCCCATTTCGCCGCGAAATACCCCTGCCGCTGTTGTCAACCTTGTCCAGAAGTCGGGCTGTCACCGCGTGCTGGCGACGTGCACCACCCTGCAGCCGCTTGTTGCCGGTATCCGAAACGAACTTGCGCAGGTTGCGCCTGACTTCGAACTCTTGATCCAGGAAGTTCCCTCCTTGCTCGAAATTTACCCGACCCTCGGGGCCGAGGACTCGGATGCTGCATCCGAACTGTATCCCGCACACCCTGCCCCGCTATCGCCCGAGGACATTTGCATCTACCTCCACACCTCGGGGAGCACAGGGCTGCCGAAGCCCATCGCCCACAGCCACAGAACATTGATGCACTGGGCATCGAGCGGTACGCTGCCTGCACTTACTGTCAGATTAGTGATCGTTCATTTATCTATACAGGTGTCGTTGAAGAGGTCCGCGACGCGTATCCTCATCCCGTTGCAGCGATGCCTATTCCGGGTTTCCATCTCATCGGAATATATGGCCTATTGCTGAAGCCCATCTATGGCGGCATAACGATTGCGTTGTACCCGCCAACGGCCCTCACCCCCGGCGCGCTTCCCGTCTTCCCATCCCCAGATAATATTCTTGCCAACACGCGCAAGACCAAGTCGAGAGTCATGTTCACCCTCCCCGCACTGCTGGCGATCTGGGCGAAGTCGCCGGACGCCATCGAATTCCTGAAGACGCTGTCCTTCATCGCAAGTCCTTATCCGCATCTGGAAGTTTGGTTGATTTTCTAACAGCTCAATTAATTCAGGCATTTGGCGGTGGGTGCCTCCCCCAGCGCCTCGGAAACGCGCTTGCGGCCGCCGGGCTCAAGATACAGGCTGTATACGGTGACCTACATAAACCGCCTCCCTGCGAAACTGTTGAACAACGCCCCTAACTTCAGGTGCCACGGAATTCGGCTCAATAACCTCGATGCTTCCTTACAAAGAAGACGTGAATGAATGGGAGTGGTTCAGATTCTCTAGCAAGGTGAAACTTCGGTGGATGCCGCAAGGCGATGGGACATACGAATGCCAAGTTTTGGTGAGTGGATCCACGTCTACTAGGAATCCGTTTATAAATCTACTTGGCCACCAGCATACCGAAGACTATAATCTCAGCGTAGCAAATCTCCCCGACATTCGCGGATACGCTACCTCGGACCTCTTCGTCAATCATCCCCAGAAGAAGCACCTGTGGAAGATGTATGTGCGTTCGACCCGCAGCGGCATATGCTGACTTGGAGCCTAGTGTTGGACGTGCAGACGACGTGATTGTTCATCAGTCGGGAGAGAACACGTACGGAGAAGCTTGAGCCTCGCTATTTGATTAAAATTTCTGAACTACAGGGTACCTGCGCCCATGGAAGATGTCATAAATAGCAGTCCTCTGTGAGTTGCTCTGAATCGTGACCGCGATGGTTGACTTCAACTATCGTAGTGTGGCAGCCGCCGTTATGTTCGGCCGCGATCACAATCAAGCAGGGATCCTGATCGAGGTAGAACCTAGCTCGCAGATAGACGTCACCGATAGCGCTCAGGTCTTAGCGCTCCGGGAGAAGCTCTGGTGCGGCTTCATATATTCATATGTTGAGCATTGGTTTGTTTTAACGACAACGAAGGCCTATAATTGAGGAGGCCAACAGCGTCGCGCCAAAGTACAGCAGAATATTCCCCGAGATGGTGCTCTTCACCTCGCCCACAAAGCCTCTGCCTCGCTCGGGGAAGGGAACGGTCATGCGCAAGGCCGCGCTCTTAGTGTTCGCCGCGAAAATTGAGGCACTGTATGTCCATCTCTCAGTCTATGCTGTCAACTGAATATGAAGACTCCCGTAGATACGAAACCATGGAAAGCTCGGGAGGGAGCGCATCCGTGGCCGTACCTACCGCGTGGGATGCCTCAAGCATCCAACGGTGGCTCCTTGAACTCACAGCGGACCTGGTACAAGGCGGCACGAGGATCTCCCCTGATGTCGATTTATTCGAACAGGGATTCGACAGGTCAGATAGTTCGTTCCTCCTAAGTTGGAACTTACGCCATACTCTATAGCTTGAGCGCCGCCTTTCTCCGGCTGCGGGTCGTGAGCGCGATGCAATCTTCCAAGGACCCCGCTGTGCGAAATGCCGCGAGCGGGGTCACGCAGAATACCGTCTACTTGTTCCGATCGGTCTCCGGAATGACGGTGTTTCTTGGTGGCCTGGTATCGGGGGTCGCATGCGCCGTTATGCGTCCCAAGGTTGCGATGGACGAGATGATTTCCAAGTACACGTCGGCTCTACCGCCTCTGCCTTCTCTGTCGAATGCGACTTCAAGTTTACCGCTGGCGACGGTTCTACTCACAGGATCGACGGGCAGCCTGGGTTCGCAAATTTTAGCGACGCTGGTGGAGGATGAGAGGGTTGCAAAGATCTATGCGTTCAACCGGCCTTCGAAAGCGACCACTTTGGTTCAGCGACAGGAGGCCATCTTCAACGATCGGGGGTTGGACATTGCGCTGTTGGAATCCCCGAAGCTCGTTTTAATCGAAGGCGAAATAAACCGGGATAATCTAGGTCTGTCAGCGGACATTTATAGCAGGGTGAGCCAGGATATAAGCCTTCAACGTGCTGACTTGACGCACCAACTGGCTCAGATGCTCAGCTCCATTACATTGATCATCCACAACGCCTGGACCCTCGACTTCAATCTGCCCCTCGCCTCCTTTAAGCAGCACGTCTCAGGGACACGCAACCTGATCCACTTTGCACGATCCTGCGACGCCCCTCCGAGATTCATCTTCACTTCATCTGTTACTTCGGGGTTTTTGGATATAGGGGATACAGCGTCGACCGATGCAAGTCTGGTTGCGAGCGCCGCCACCGGATACGGGCAAAGCAAATATGTTGCCGAACAAGTACGCTCACCTCTTATCTAATGGCGCACAACCCATAACGGCTTGTCTAGATTCTGGCCAAGAGCGGTTTGGACGTGGTGTGTCTGCGAATCGGCCAGATATCCGGAGCACTGCCCAAAGGCGCATGGGCGATATCGGATTGGCTGCCGATCCTAGTCAAGACTAGTGTCACGTTAGGACGTCTGCCAAAGGCGAACGGCGTACGTGATTCTTGAAATCAGGAGACATCCTCTTACCCGTTGGGTTGAAGGTCGTGTCGTGGATCGATTTCCGGACTGTCGCGCGTGCAGTCTTGGATGTGGCATTTTCCTGTGCGACCAGGAGACCGCAATGTTCGATTTTGGCTCTGGTCCATCCTCGTCCGGTGGCGTGGAACTTCGTCATGACTGCGGTTCGTGAGTGTTTGATTTCGTCGTCCGAAAAGAGGCCTCTACCGCTGGTCGAGTTCCGTGAGTGGCTGGCGGAGTTAGAGTCAGCTGCCACGCAACGTGGCGGCAAATCAGAGCACGAAAGTCTGGTCAGTCGCCATCCTGCGCGCGCGCTCTGCTAGCTGATGCCGCCATAGCCCGGCATCAAGTTGCTCGAATTCTTCTCCAAACTATCGGTATTGTCATGTGGATCTTTGGAGGCTGAGTTCGCAGGGATCGATCTTGTCACCGAGGAGATACAGGCAGCCAGTCCTGCTGTAAGGGAGGCCAAGGCGATCGACACGGAACAGGTTGATGCATGGGTGGCGTACTGGCGATCCACAGGCTTCCTGTAGATTCAATACCATAAGGTGATTGAGTGCGAATTCAAAACAATAACGAGGACTTTTGGCAGGGTTTTCCTAGTCCTAGGCAATAAGGAGCGGGTGCGCGCAGTAGATCTGACTAGAAGATCGCGAACGGTGCCGAAAAGCATAGTGTCCGAACTGTGGAACGCAACCGGTTCACAAATGAGCGAGCCACTTGTCTCTCGGGGTGCAAGACGACAGTCAATATGGTTTGGTAATGTGTTTCATTAGATCAGCCGAGAGCTTGCGCAGGGGCAGTTGCGCTGGGGTCAAGGGCGATCTATGTCGCCATGAAGAGGCGGAAGCACACTGGTTATGCGCGCGGGAGATCCGGGTGTTGCGGCAGGTTGCCCGATCTCCAGAGGGAAATGAGGGTGAGCTTAGTGCGTAGGACTTGCAGCGAGCGAAGCCTTGAGATTCGTTGTGGTGGCAAGATCAGAAGGGGCGTCTGCACGTGATAACTGTCTCTCGGGGCCGAGAAGAGCACCGCCACATTCATCGGCTTTTCGGGATCAGAAAGGCTGTGCGTAGTCTGGACTCTTTGCTTGCTGGCACCACTTCACAAGGCAAACCAGGCGCAGATGGAGACTCACCCTGTCTTCCCTGCAGAGCTAGAGCCAGAGATATTCGAGACAGCAGCGCGACTACATCCGAGCGTGATCCCGGTGCTCTTGCGTATCGCTCGTCGCACTCTGCTCTGGTAAGAGGAGTCCACCAACAACGTTCACACTGCGCAGACTCGACTGACTGGCGATACCTAGGATTGAGCCGCTGCTGTATGAGGTGGTGGATCTCACGAATCTCTCTTCTACCCACATCGCGGTGGCCATTCTGCGCGGCGCGACATCCAATCCGCCCGCCCCATTCCTCCGCGGGGTGCGGCATGTGCTGCCCAACGGAGCGGACATGTGGACCTTTGAACAGACGCGCACAATACTCACACTATGCACCGGCGTCATTGACTTTGCATACGGCGGCCCACTGGATCATACCTATCTCCCCATCCTGTCAACACTGCCCCTGCGCCGGCTCTCCGTCCACCTGAGTCCTCTGTTTGAAGGGCCCGATCGAGTAGACTTCGCACACCCTTTGTTCGCCTCGCTCACGCACCTCGACGTCTATGATCCGCGCTCGGATTTTTGTGGGCACGTTGCGCTCGCACCCGCCCTCACCCACTTACGCATGCCAGGCGGGGTGCACTTAGCCTGGCACATGGCCGACTCGGTCCTGGCCGCGTGCCCGCGTCTCACAGTACTCGTCGCCTTGGTCGCGCACCTTCCTGGACCTAGCGCGAACAAGTGGGTCGAGCACATCCCTATCACAGACATCCGCTTCGTGGTCCAGATGTACTCCAACTACGCTCGCGACTGGGTGGCCGCAGCGCATGGGCGCCCTGATTTCTGGTCTGTAGCAGAAGATTTTGTCGCGCGTAAGCGAAGAAAGCAAATCGACGGTGAACTTAATTCGTCGAGTTACTGATGCTGATTTTACTGACGGGTCGATTCAGCTTCAATATTCTGTCTTTTCCGTCCTAGGACCCCCTGAAAACTCATCTTGTGAGGGAACCATCCGTCTTCTTCCAGTGGCTTGCACAAGGAGGGCGGGCCATTGCTCCCGCTTGCACCCAATATCAGGTTTGTCTTGCAGGAACCACCCAGACCACATGCACATGCACATGAAATACGATACCACACCTGGACCTCCCTCTACAGTACCACTGGTATTCGACCGTGGATCTTTCGGTGTGGACTAGCGGGATATTCGTGCCCTCACTCCTGCCCTCCTCACTGGGTGTATACCTGGAGAATAATCTTGTTGTCCATCTGTTACATCAGCAGGCGCGAGTGGTATTCCGGCCGGCTAATCCCGCACATGACAGATATGTGGCTTCCGCCCACCACAATCGCGCGCGAAAGCGAATCGCGATGCAGCGATTGTCGTCGAGCCACTTGAAACACCGGATACCCACTTCGCCCGCTTACTTTGCAAAGCCAGATCCACTGAACAGCCAACTCAGAGTGAATTCAATTTGGAATTTTTCCGTGGCATGGGCGCAATCATGGGGTAATGCTGGGTGATGTAAGACTCAGCGCTCGTCCCACTCAAAAATAGCGTACTCTGAATGGCAACTCGAAGCCCAGTCTAAATTAAAGTCTGACTCTAGGTAGGTAGGTAGGTAGGTAGCATTACACGCTAGCACTGGGTGCGGATTGTGCTAATGTGCGATCAATCGCAACCAGTGCGTCTGAAGTGCTCATTCCACGTGTTAATGGATCATTTCATAGGGATGGATGTGTAGTAGTATAGACTGTATACGGAATCTTGCGCAGCGCGATTTCCAATCCTTTTGTTTTCTTGCGCAGCCCGACAGAAGGTCCGCCGGCCGAGGTTCTTTGGTCATATGTATAGGCTTTTTAAAATCAAATATCATCGCGCCCTTGCTGGCCCCACAAGCGTCATAACTAATCACCTTCAACATCCCACCGTAAATTTATAAACTTGAAGAGGGGAATTATTGCTACACAAGGTTACAGCGAGTCAATTAAGAACTCTGAGGACTGTTAGCGAAGTGGTTCGAGGCATCATGCATCAACAGCGGCGTACTTCAAACATCGTAGATACGCGTGAGTCCTGAGGGAGAGGCCTAGGAAGCCTCGCAACATTAGAATCCGCCAGGCCCGGTGGGGAACGCGACCGTCGTGCTGGGGCCCGCACTTCATGGGGAGTCAGCGAAGATCGGAATGGAGGGGTTCGGGTCACTCACGTCCAGGTCATAATCGTGGTCGCAGTGATGATGTACGGCTCGACGTCCGTGATCGTCTGGTACACGCGCGTCGCGGTGAATATCCGCGGGTTTTCTGGCGTGTCCTGACATGCACAGGTCAGCTCTGGCCCTCGGTGAACGGCGAGGGAGACGCACGATGGGTGCGGCGTGGACAGCGGCAGCTGCAGCAACAAGGGCGATGAGCAGTGTAGAAAACATTGTTGGTGCGTGAATGAGAACGGGGGTGTGGCTCAAAAGCGTCATGCACACTTTATATTCTGCAAGTAGCACACATGTTCATCATCCGAGAGACGCAGATGGAAAATTCAATTGCCTCATAGCTTCCGGAGGCCTTCTGATCGGAAAGTTCTGGCCCGCAATGACTGCGCAATTTGTCTGCTTTCAAGCGGGCCTTTGAGGAGGATCAACGCACCACGAGATCGTGGCATGGAGTTTGCCAGAAATGTTTAACCGGGAAGAACCGGGATTTGGCCGGGCGTGTCATATGCTCCGCCAAAACAAGTGAGCGCCGTTGCGGAACTGTTTGCGCCTACATATCGACTTTCCAAACGTGAGGCAGGGTGAGGCAGTCTTGAGCATTCGTGTTACTCCTCAAATATTGGTCCCGGAGGCAGGCTGTAGCTCAGAGAAAATGATAGATCTCGGCCCGAGGTGAAGCCGATGTTGATCCGGTCTCGGCAAGCTCGCCAAACTCGCCGATTGTTGAGCTCTCGTTTCATCCTTAGCTCCAAACCTGAGGCTCGGGCACTGGTGCAACCAGCACATCTTTATTTTCCCGGAATTCCTCTTTGCCGGCAACTCCGAAGCAACAAATTCGATAACATGGTGAGCGTCCCACAAACAGTCGTTATGAGCCCCGGGCAATCTACCCGTAGGATGTCTCAAACAACTAGTCTCCTGAACACTCAATCACTTCGGACCAGATTGACTTATCGACGTCGTTTTTTTTTTTCAACCCGGTTCACGTGACTTTCAGTTTCTTTAAGTACTACTAGCCTGTAGATGTAAATTGCCGGCGTGGAGAAAGTGAGCTTATCGCCAGAGCGCTATGCAGAAAGCTGAAGGCTCTCATGCTCTCTGCGCTCTCAAGCGAGGTACTTACGACTGTGTTGAGGTGTTGAAGACTTCACTGGAAGTGCCGAGACACTGCCACTAATTTACATTGACTTAAATCACCACATTTGAACCGGAAACGAGAGTCAGATCTCATCTATCTTCAAACGGCCTCACTGGACGGATACAAATTGCAATCATTACATAGGTGGTACCTTCCACCATAAGCGACGGGAAGTCCCGACCAGTCTATCTTCTCACGTCTCCGTGAACCCATGATCGGATGACCGCTCTAGCTCTCTCGGCAACACGAGGAGGTGTCCCCATTGGTCGACCTCGAGTTTCGTTCGCGGCAACCATATTCTGCAGCGGAATTTCATCCAAGTTGGATGCCTCTAAATCCTGATCCTTGACATCTGTCTCCTGGTCGCTCTCTACACTTGGGATGGATAAATGACGGTCCCGGATCAGCGCCACTACCCCCGCCAAGGCTGACCCGCGCCGCCCGCCTTCTTCTTCAAGGGCTGGATAGTCATTGTGTAAACTTTGGTTTAGCTTCTTGCTTTGGAACACGTGAACGAGTCCAGAAGACGACAATAGCCGCGACCCTACCTAATATTAGATTTTCGTCGTGGAGCGGGAACAAAGCTCACCGAAGAGGAAGTAAAAGATCTTAGCACCAAAGATGAAAGCAAATATTCCATCAACGAACGTCCACATCCCACCCAGGGCCGCAAGTCCAGTGATAGATGAAACGGTGAGATAATCTTGCACGAATCGCCACGGGTTGACGGATATTTGAACAAAACATACTCTGCCGATTTGAGGGTGAGGCGTGTGAGCAACCGGGTATGGCTGAATCCCAGAAATTTCGGCATCGAGAAAGGGGTAGAGTCGCTATCAAAACATCAGTTAGCACTTCGCAAAGGGATATTATAACCGCACAGTCCATGACCCAAGGAGACCCAAGGCGAAGTCCGACATGGTTCTGCGATGAAGCCACGTCAGAGGTGCAAGAATGTCTGCTCCTCTCAGCAGCACAACTGGCGTCGTGTAGCGTATGATTCCTTGAGTGGGACCCCTTCCGGGTGCGACGTATACTGCGCTCGCAGGATATACGGTCGGAAGTGCGGTGAAGTTCACCGATACGGATACGTTGCGAATTTCCTGCCAAGGGACAGGACCTACCAATAGAAGTGAAAAATGGACCCGGAAGACAGATGGGAGATGCTCACAGTGGGCGATGAAAACAGGGAATGGATCCTGAGACCACCGGGAGGTACCGCACAGCTCCGTAGTCGCATTGCTTAGCTGGATGAACACTTGGAATGCGTTTGTTGTGAGCGCCGATTCCAGCAAATATTCGCCATCCATGCCACCCCACTGTTGTATAATTTTACCAATGACACGAAACACCTGGAGATTACTCACGAACGTGATCTTGGCGTTTAAGAGAGGGTCCGTGTATGCATAGATGCCCAGATTCTTGACATAGTTAGGGCTGTGATCCACCTGATATTCCCTCGTATATATTGGTACTAGCACGGGCTTGAGGAGCGTGGTGTAGATCGCAAACATAGCCATAGCCAGTACGATCAGCGTCAGGACCACAGCTCTCAGAACAACGATGAAGGATGCTTCGCCCCTGACAAGGTGTCAAAATAGCCTGATCATGAGGTTGGACAAGGTGCGTACCTAACAAGGGGCCGAGCGAGGGAACGATTGAGCATAATTCTGGCCCGAGTGTAGGGGGGGTTTGCGGGACCGCATCCGTGGAGAAAGTCGAATCTAGAATAAAAGAAGTCAATAATGTGCCACATGGGAGGAGGGAGCAATTCGGTCCGAGTCCCAGGAAGGTGGGCCCTCGGTATTACGTACGCCCCCCCGACAAGGGAAAGGGTCAAGGTCAAGAGAACCAACGAAGCTTGCAACATGAATATAAATTTGAGGAAGCCGCTGAACAGCAGAGTATCATATATCAACGGGTTGTTCTTATAACGGAGGGCGGCGGTAAGGGAAACTGTCAAAGTTGCTCAGACCGGAGTGGTAATGTGGAACTATTTGCGTACAAAACCCGGCAGTGCAGATGAGGACAAAGTGTAGGGCGTGGATAAAGAAGCGGAATCGTAATGCTCTTGGTGTGCGATCAGCACATCAGTTCGGTGCCCACTGAAATCAACACTGCACGTACGTGAGGAGATGGTGAGCAAACACAAGACTGGAAGCGTTGATATAATATGGATATATGGAGCGAGGATCCTCTTCCGTGGCTGTTGTGTACTGGGATCGCCAGCTGACCGACAGGATGACGATCAAGAGCCCGGATGTTGTGATCGCCAGTCGTAGGGTATATACCCTCACTTGCTGGCTATACAGAAGACTCGGAGAATGGGCTATGAGCCAAGGGAGTGCGGCTTCGAAGTAGGACTTGAATGCAGAGGAAGTAGTGGACATGTGAGTAGTAGATGATGAGGGGGCTGCGCGTAGCTGCTCGTCTTTTAAGGGCTGGCTGACCATCCAGAGCAACCAGGGCGATGCAGAATACAAGGTTGCTAGACAAGGACAGCTCGGGGAGGGGTGACACAATGTCATTTCTCTTGATGCCCGTGTGCACAGTGCAACGAATGACATACAAACACCGTTTTTTCAAGTTGCTAGAAAGAACACCTGGACCTCTACTCAGCAGGAGCTATTGTATCAAGAACTTTGTCGACTCAAGCAACCCAATTATTGCAGAACAGGGACACCCGAGAAGTGAATAGTAATGTCGATTGAGTTCTGTGGGTCCACGATCAGATCATACAACGTATCGCCCCCGGGCGTCAGAGCTATCTAAATTCTTCCGTGATGGTTTTCCACCGGGTTGCATTACGGGTGCGTGGCCAGGTATAAACGCAGATGCATCGCTCTCATCTGTGATTGAGCATCAGGGAAAGAGGTTACGGACCATCGCCAAGTCCTTTTCTATGGATCTGCGTAGGTGACATCGAGCCACGTTGATCCCAAGGATAGCCTACGTGAGAACAAACTCAGAGGGACCCAGAGATAGTCCAAGTTCCCGACTCGGCACAGCAATTTTCGAAAAGCAGGTATTTTACTCGGGGAACCGGTATTTATTTATTATAAAAGAAGAAAAAACTCAGAGGTACCCAGAAAGAGCCCAAGTTCCCGAGCCGGCACAGCCATTTTCGAAGATCAGGTATTTTCCTCGGGAGCCGGCATTAGGCCTGTCCTTGTTCTTTCGGGTCTCGGCAACAGATCCCACGTGAGGAAAGACCTGAATATAGGAACTGACACCATGTGGGCGAACAGCCGCGGAATAACTCGATGCTGTCCTTGAACCTTGCTACAGCTAGACATGGGTGGCAAGAGAAAGTAGGCAGAGGGAACCATAATGAGGGAAACTCCCATCACCCCGAGATCCTCAGCTGTCTGGAGTACCCGAGTCCGGAGTCGCTCCGGACAACCCCATCCTCGATCACCTGGATTAATAACAAACAAAGAATCCGTGGGTCCACGATCAGATCATGCTGTGATGCACCGCAAGGTATTGCACAGCGTCGAGGCTATTCAGCTAACTGGTCCTGCTCTTAGGCGTGGATACGTCCTTACCTTTTCCGCGCCTGAGAACAGGTAGTCAAAACCATGTGAGCGATCTGTTTGAATCAACTCTACTGTCTGCATAGTAGTTCGACACGTCTAAGGAATCCTGTACTTATACGATGCACGAGGAGGAAGATTCGCCACGCGAGAGGTCAATGGAAGAAAGCCCTCCCCACCAACGATAAATCCATGGTCGGGTTAATAAAAGTAGGGGGTGGCAGTGCTAATAATGATCCGATTAGCGCCAGGACTGTGTCCGGATCGATACGCCGCTCTAGATCCCGGACAATGGCCTGGACCGTCGATAGACACTGGAGAAGCGCGCCGTATCAGTGCGCGAGGTGGACACAACGAAGGGGCGTGCCTCGTCCAGGCCACTGATGCAAACCACAAACCGAAACGGAGTGAAGTGAGGGTTGGAATCCGAATCGCACAGTTCTCGGTGCCTCACGTGAAGCCAGACCACCGGCGAGGGAACACCCGAAATGCTATGTTGGGGAAAGCCGGGTCAGGAAAGGTGTGGGGCTTGCCGTCGAGATATATCGCCGGCAAATTCCTTCCCGTATGCACCGGACCGCATCCGAGTCCGCGCCGGATTGTAAGCGTGTACAAGGTTTCCCGTGTGAAGTGCCTTGGTTCGAACGTCACCTGGAACTCTACGCACCAGATACGATGATTCAGATCATCTACCAACTCGCCACGTCCGCCTCCGCCTCCCCAAACACGCTCGTCTTCTTCACCTCAAACGCCCTCACATCCAGCGCTATACTCTCACCCCCGCCCTCGCCCTCGCCCGATGCGACATCCTGATCCCGATACAGCGCGGGGAACTCGCGCCGTAGGAAGCGCAGCACGCAGCGGTTGATCTGCGCGAACTCGAGCAGGAACCCGTCGTGCCCGTCCGCGCTCTCGATGACCGCGAGCTCCGCGGCGGGGATGTGCGCGGAGAGCACGCGCTGCTCGGTCGGCGTGAAGAGCCCGTCGGAGGCGACGCTGATGACGAGCGCGCGTGGGGGGAGTGTGCTTAGCACGCGCGCAAGCGCCCCCTCCCCCTCCCCGTCGTCGTCTTCGTCGGCGGCCGGGAGCGTGAGGCGGGCCCTGGCGCGCGCGACATCGTGCGTGTCGAGCTTGCGCGTGATGTGGATGTAGCAGTTCGCGTCGAAGCGCGCGGTGAACTTGGTGCCCTGGTAGCGCAGGTACGACTGCGCGGAGAAGAGCGGCGGCGGCGAGTGGCTGGCACCGTCTACGCGCGTACGGTTGAGGAGGCCGTCGTTGTGCGCGGCGAGCGCGGGGAACGGGGGCGGGGGCGGAGACGCGGGCGGCGTGGGCGGGACGGTGGTGCGGGGGAGTCCGGGCGCCTGCGCCTTGCGCCCGAAGCGGCGCTCGAAGGAGTCGCGGCTGCGGTAGGTCAGCAGCGCGCTCATGCGCGCGGCGGAGAGCCCGGAGCGCGGCTGAGTGAGATAGAAGCCGTCTTGGTAGCCCGGGTCGCTATAGATGCTCTGCCGCTGCGCCTCGCCCCATGATATGCACCACCTGTTGCGGGTTCATCCGAGTTCAAGAAATCGATAGAGAGCTCACGCCGAGTGCCGTGCAGAGGTGGCGATAGGGATAACGTGGCGGATGTAGCCCTCAGCTGTGCAGAGCGGCCACTCGAGGACAGTCATGCCTCCCATCGAGCCCCCGATGACGACCGCGACGGACTCCACGCCGAGGTGATCCAACACACGCTTGTGTATCCTTGAATCTGATTAGTTAAGGGGAAAACAGAGTCAAGCGACAAACCAAACGTCGTCCCGGATAGTCGTTGGTGGGAACTCAGGCCCGTATGGCTTTCCCGTGTCTGGATTTATCGTAATCGGCGACGCAGAACCATATGGCGAGCCCAGGACATTCGCGCAGAAAATGAAGAAGCGTGAGAAGTCAAACGCCTTGCCTCGGCCCATAAGCGGTCCCCACCTAAATACACGTCAGTTAAAGCACGAGGCGACATATTTCGCCCCACCAGTCCTCGACATCGGCGCTGCCCGTGAATGCATGGCAGATGACCATAACATTATCTCGCGCTGCGTTCAGCGTCCCCCAGGTCTTGTAAGCGACGGGGACTTCGCGCAGCTCCCGTCCGCACTCCAGAGTAAAGGATGGGACGACGAATATAGACTGATCTAAGTCGACGAGGGATTCGGACATCGCGGTGCAGAGGAGAGAGTGTTACATGTGACGTGACGCACCGCTTAATCTGACTTGACACTAGCTTGACACAATCACACCGCAGGATCCCGATTAAAAGGCCGCCTGAAGTTTGATTTTTATTGTAAATAACAGGGTACAAAATAATTTTCTATCTAAGTACATAGTTATCCAATAAAAAAGACCCGTTAGCATGCAGCCCAAATCAGCTGAAATCCATGTGCAAAACAAGGTCAATCATTTTTCAGATAAAAAGCCCGAGACTAAACGGCCCATTTCCGCGCATATTTTCACAGATACCAGGGCGCCAGATTTATCACCAGATATTGTTGATAAAAGGGCCAAAAATAAGGTCGCCGAAATTCGGCATATCAGGCTCCTGTTTATCCATCGGGCGATCATCCGCCGACCATCCGCCAACCATCGGCCGACCGTCGGCGGATGATCGGCCGATGATCGTCGTAGGCCAAAAAGACTGAATTTGGCTGATGACGATCATCGGGCGATCATCCGCAGACCGTCCGGCGACCATCCGCCGACCGTCGGCGGATCATCGCCCGATGGCTAAAAAGAAGCCTAATATGCCAGATATCGGGCCACATTATTTTCAGCCCTTTTATTGGCAATAGTGTTCTGAGCTCATTTCAGGTAGAACTAAGTGTCAAAATGGACCGTTTAGACCCAGGCTTTTTATCTGACAGATGAATGACCCTGCTTTGTACATTGTTATCAGCTAGATTGGGCTGCATACTAAGAGGCCTTTTTTATTGGATAACTATGTACTTAAATAGAAATTTATTTCGTACCCTGTTAATTACAATATAAATCAAACTTACGGCGGCCTTTTAATCGGGATCCTGCGGTGTGAATCCGCCTGAGGCTACACCCAGTATATTTTTCCTTCGGAAAAAAACAAGGGGAAAAAAAATTGCCAGCTGCAGGGAGGTCACTGTAGGTCACTATGTTTAAGGACTTTTCATTTTACTTTTGCCTCTGTCCGCCCGAGGCCTATTAGCCGCTGTCTCGGCGCTTTCCGCTGGGTAGCACAGAAAACACAGCCACACAAATCATCTTTCTCTCACACCGCCAACTCGCCGCGCTCAGCGCAAGGCAGGGCAAGAGCAGTGAACCCGATCCCTTCCGCATTCGGTCGCTTACTCTCAGCACAAGATGATGACCAAGACTCGCTATGTGGTCCTCGCCTTGGGTATCGTAGTGCGTCTGGCAATCCAAGGCTTCTGGTGGCACTGTGAGAACTGACTTTTTTGCTGGCAGATAAGTCTCCACTATATCTTGAGCTTCTCGCATGAGGAATATGGACGCTTGATGTCGTTTGATTCACTCCGCAACCAGTGGAAGGGCGTCCCCGTGCAGAAATCAGACGCACAGACACACGTCTGGCACGAGCCGCCGTACAAGACGCCTGTGCCGGAAAAGTACTACCTCCAGCCCAACTCGACGGTAGCGCGGCGGGCGAACGCCGTGATCTTCATGCTTGGTGCGCGCTACCCCGACCCTCCGTCTCGCCTCCCTCATGTATCCGCAGCACGGAATAGCGACCTCAAGGGCATCGTTCAGAGCATGACGCAGCTCGAGGCCAGTTTCAACGGCAAGTTCGGCTACCCGTATGTGTTCCTCAACGAGGAGCCGTTCAGCGACGAGTTCAAGCGTTCCGTGACCGCGCTGACGCAGAGCAAGATCGAGTTCGGGCTGATCCCACGCGACATCTGGTACCAGCCCGACTGGATCGACGAGGCCAAGGCGGCTGCGTCAAGGCAGGACATGGTGGATCACAAGGTCATATACGGATGTGTGATCCTTGTCCTCCTTCTCCCGCGCTTAACACTTAATTCGGCCCCTTAGGGAGCGTCCCATATCGCAACATGTGCCGCTTTAACTCGGGCTACTTCTACCGCCACGAGCTGCTGCAGAAGTACCGCTATTATTGGCGCGTCGAGTGCGTCTTCGTCTCTCCTCAAGGCCTCATGGGTCGTTCGGCTCAGACTTGCCCACAGTCCTGATGTCAAGTTCTTCTGCACGCTCGACTACGACCCGTTCCTGTTCATGCAGGACGAGAACAAGAAGTACGGCTTCACTATCTCGCTCCCTGAGTACGAGCGCACGATACCGACGCTGTGGGCCGCCGTCAAGGAGTTCATCGCGGAGAACCCGGAGCTGGTCTCCCCCGACAACGCGATGGGCTTCCTGAGCGACGACGGCGGGCAGTCGTACAACAACTGCCACTGTGAGTGTGCTGTCCGCTCCTTGTCCCGCCCTTCCGCATTCGCTTCCCTGCATCGTCCCCTTTCCCTCGACTCCCTCTTCTTCCCATCCTCCGTTCCCGGCGCATCCGCTAACTAACTTCTCCGCGCAGTCTGGTCGAACTTCGAGATCGCGGACCTTGACCTCTGGAGGGGCGAGGCATACACAAAGTTCTTCGCGCACCTCGAAGCCAAGGGTGTGAGTGTCTCCCTCTGTCCCATACTTGTCCTACTCCCGCGTTCTGCGCCAGGCCTCTCTCTTTCCTCCTCTCCATGTTCTTCTTGAAAGCAGTTCTATATTCTTCGTCTCATCCAACCCCCTTCTTCCTGGGTCCCCTTCTCCCTACCTTTCGCGCTCGCTTCATCGTTCCCCCTCCTCCCAATGCCCGTTCTTCTGAAACTCGCCGCCGCTTCCCTGCCGTCAAATACTCACCATCATCAGGGCTTCTACTACGAACGCTGGGGCGACGCCCCCGTCCACTCCATCGGCGCCGCGCTCTTCGCGCGCAAAGACCAAATCGTGCGTCTATTCCCCCCTCCCCTGCCCTCTCCTCCCAACGCATCCCCCAGCACTTCTTCGATGACATCGGTGCGATCGCCCTGTGCCTCATCCTCATCACCCTCCTGATGTTTGATGTCTCGCTCCAGGCTACCGCCACGAACCGATCCAGCACTGCCCGCAGCCACCCGCGCACACGCGCGGCCAGTGCAAGTGCAACATGGGCGACAATTTCGGTGTGTCGTTCGCTCTTCCCTCCTTTGTCGTGTGCTGATGCGACAATGCCCCAGACCGTGAGGGGTGGTCGTGTCTCAACCGGTACGACCGCATTTTCACTTAGGCGGCGCGGAAGGCGTTGGGTATTGTATCTATCTACATAGTGTACTTGGTATACGGCAGTCTGTGCGGCAGGCGGGATGCGGTGCTAAGTATTCTGCCGTGACGAAATAGACTGAGATACTTACCTCTGACAGTGGAAGCGTAAATTCGGCTTCGATTGCGACAAAAAACCGACAACACTGAGGGACTTAGCAAAGTCGCCTTGTAACCCCAGAGGAGGGTTCGCGCGCCCAGCAAGTTAGGGATCTCCGAGGTATATAAACATGGTTGTGATAAGCGCTGAGTGGCTGTACGGCAAACAAGGCACGCTTTTTTCTTGCTTTTTTCCTCTGCTTCTTCTCCTTTCCCAAACGCTGCACTCACTTTCCGTTCCTCAGAGCGCGAACCGTATGCCGATGGCACCCTTCACCTTGCGAGTGTGAGCTCCCGGTTGAAATTCTCTCTCACGGCGCCCTCTCCTCAGTCAGACCATCGTGTCTGGTTGGTTGAAACTCGAGAATTGTCGTGCACTAAACAGCTCCCGAAACCGCGAAAGAGCTCGCGATGGATTCATCCACCATCTCTCACTCTCAGCTTGCCCTCTATCCCGACTGCAGCCTGAGCTACGAGGCGCGCATGTGGCATATCGACTACCTCGCAGAACGAGCGCTGGAAGCGGAGCAGACGGGGCAGGAACTCGACGCGGGGGAGAACGCCGAGCAGATCAGCAGATTTGACTCCGATTATGTGCGTGTTCAACTCATAGCTCCCGATTTGCGATCGACCGCATGTCAGTTGTGGCTGGACGGCGGGTGGGTTGATTCTCAAGCCGCTGCGGAGAGGTTTCACGCGATGGAAACCAATCCCACAAGTGCGCCTGCGAAAGAGGAGGAACTCGAAGGTCTGAGCTCCTGGATCGATGGCGCGGATTCAGCACATAGGGCGCCAGCCATCTGTTCTCGCGTCCCCGCGCTGAGGTCCTGCAGAGCTGAGGACACGCTAGATCCCCCATTTCTGTCTGTGCAGAAATCTACCGGCTCCTGCGCTCGGGGATCTGCACGCTCCTACCCGGATCCCGCGTATCCAGTGAGCACACTAGACGGAAGGTCCTCTTTCGATGTATACTCCGATGCCTTCGAGCCCATCATATGCAAGGGCTATATGGCTGGTGGCGACTCGTTCAAAGACATTTCGGAGACCTTCCTTCCATTCGAAGAAACAGATTCATCCAGTCATACACCGGGAAATATTATCCTTCCAACGGCTGAGGACTGTTCGCTGTCTTACGCCGATAACGCCTACCAAGCCTCTTCTCACGAAGTTTTTTGCAAACCTGCTGCATTCGTATCTGAGCTCAGTGAAGCCCCTTCTGGGAACTCCACACGCCCAGATTCCTGCGCTCTCTATTCCGACGACGTTTCACGTATCCGCTTACCCTCCCAAACCGCGGCGCCGGAGCCGTGCGCCGACAGCCCCCCCATCTCCGCCCCCATACGAGAGCTTAAACTCCCCTTGCGCCGGGCCCCGACAAAGTGCCAACCCAACACTGCGGGCAGCGCCTCGTCGCGATCGCCATCCCCGCAACCGCCCGGCCGCCTCCCCAAGGGTGCATACATCGAGCGTGGGCAAGTGTACTGCGGGCTCGCCGACTGCGCACACCAATGCCGCTCCGTCGCCGATCTCTGGCGGCACCGGGAGTCGCTGCCGCACAGCGCGAAGCGCCACCGCTGCCCCGGGTGCCCGAGCGCCTTCACGCGCGCGGACGCCCTCACGCGGCACCTGGGGACCTCTCCGCGGTGCCGGGACGCCCGTATGGCCGCGCTGCGCGACGCGTTCCTGGAGACTGCGGTGGCCAAGGCCGCGAAAGAGCGCGGGGTGCCTGGCAAAATGCTGTGCGTGGCCCGACTCTCGTGCAATCATTGTTGATCCAAAGTACAGTAAAACGATGTTTCGCAACTTTGTGGTGGGAAAGACTAGGGGGCCTCGAGGTTGAGAAACCAAAGCGCTCCTAGCATGTATGTAGCCCCGTCCTTTGCTTTTGCTCGGATTTCGGTGCCTCATCTGACTCATCTCTCTTTTGTTAGATCTGTACTTTCTACGCCTACGCTAAGTACTTTGTATATCAAGATCGGCATTTGTCGATCAGGTAGTATGCGCAGTTGCGCTTGTCTCCCTCGTATCTCTTCTACTGAACCCACAGCTATGCTACCGGTACAGTAGTACTTAATACTTATATTAGGATCGACATTTGTTGATCATGTTATACGCGCAGTTGCGCTTTCCTAGCTACAGAAAATGATACTTGTATCAACGCTCCGCATAATCTTCCTGCAGTCCAACTACATCGACCGTAGACCTGGACTCATTCGAAATCTCGGGATGGTTGAAGTTGTATCGGTGTACGGCCCGGGGCGGGACACTGCCACGAGTACAGCCACCCGGCCCAAGCCAAGTCGCCGCTTTCTGTTTCTTCCCTCCATCTTGTGTAGGTCTTGTGAGGCAACGCGGCACCAGAGAAACACCTTGGCCAGCAGAGAACGCTTGACTCAAATTGGCACATTAGGGCTTACGGACAATTTGAACGCGCCGTCTTCCGTGACAGCCTGAGGTCCTACTTACTGTACTATTTCGACCGAGTGTTCAGGCCATGTAACGCGTAACGCCAGGTGTTCATTTTTATAGGTGTTCATTTCTCGGCAATCACATCAATATTCCCTTAAATGGTAGTCCGGCGGATGCCGGATGAATTTTTTGCGCACTTTTAGGCCTATTTGGGCGTCGAAAGCTCAATGTAACCGTAACAGGTACCCAAAGTGTTCAGTTCAGAGCGTCATGTAACGCGTAACGTGAACACTCGGTCGAAATAGTACAGTACTGCCAGTGTCATTTGCTTCGAACTAGTAAGCTTAAGGTCCAATGCCCATACCCATACCCATACCAGTGCAGCCCCGACTGATTAAATAATAACGATCCTAATGATCTTGCTACTGATACTGATAGTCCCAGATACTTACAGTAGTGACAGACAATGCTCAAAGCATGGTACCCTAAATAAATAAAAAAGTCCGTTCCGAGTCCGAGCGAGTCCGAGTCTGAGAGTGAGCGTGGTAGTGGAAGTGATAGTGAACGTGATGCGCGGTGCGTGGTAGTGAACGTGGTGCGTTGTAGTGGTAGTGGTAGTAAGTCCGAGTCCGAGTGTCCGAGAAAAAGTCCGATCCGAGTCCGAGGTGCAGCTCGACCCGAGTCCGAGAGTCCGGGAGTCCGAGCACCCGCAAGTGCCATGACATGGAACAGGTGCGCCGGTACGAAGCCTTTACAGCTTTATGTACGAGGCCTTTACAGCTTGCCGGCGCTGGTACGCCGACTCGTCAGCACCGCTGCGAATGAGGGGACAGAAGCCGTACATGAAGTCCCACAGCCCCTTGAGGAACTGGCCGCCCTTCCCTCCCTTCCCTCCCCCATTACCTCCTCCACCTCCACCGGGACACTACACAACCCCCATCAACGCCCAACCCAACAGACCAACTCGGAGGAGAAAAACGCACCTTGTCCTCCAACACCACCCCCCTCCCCGCCGGGATGCGCGCCGCGCGCGGGGCGGGCAGCGTCGACGCGGGGATGACCTCCGAGCAGTCGTGCAGCGCGCGGAGCGCGGCGGGGGCGTGCCCGAGGAGCGCCATCTTGGCCATGGCGGCGGCGAAGCGCGTTTGCATGCGGGGTTGGTCGTCTATACGCGACGGGGGGACGTGTCAGCAGAAAACAGATAGGAGAGGGGGGAGGGGAAGAAGTGGGAAGGAGGGAGGGAAGACAGGACGCACGGACGAAGCTCTGCCAGTGGCACGCCGTGCGCGGGTCGCGCGCGAGCGCGGCGTCGGACTGCAGGCGGAACTGCCCGCGGAATGGCGACTCCGCCTGCCCGGGGTGCGGGCCCGAGCCGGGCCAGAGCGTCCCGCGCAGGAGCGTCTGTGTGTTGGATGTATCAGTATATAATGTCGGATGTATCAGCATATAACAGGGAAGCGCCGGAAGCGGCGGGAGGGAGCAACGAATTGAAGAAGGAACGGCGCGCACCTCGAGATAAAAATTCGTGTCGAAGATCTCCGGCGTCGAGTCGAACGGCATGCCCTCGATCGTCTGTTTCCCGTATACTATGAGCCACCCGCTTCCCTCCTCACGTAGCGGCAGAAAAACGCACCGGGTCCACATGCTCCTGCACCCCAATACTATGCGCCGCCATCAGATCCACCAGCTCCTCCCCGCTCAGCCCCGCGTCGCCCACTCGCCCCAGCATCTTCCCCACGCTGTCTGCCGCGTGCGGGACGAGCCCGTCGGGCGCCGCGCGCGTGGCGTTGGGGCGGCCGGCGAGGAAGGGGATGCGCGGGCCGCCGGCGCAGTTGCGCACGGAGACGGCGGCGGCGAATTGGACGATGTCGCCGTAGGAGACGCCCCACTTGTCGGCGAAGCGCTTCTCGTCGTGCACGATGTCGTCTAGGCCTTCCTGTGCGGGGCTCGGAGTCAGCCCTACTACGGCGCACCAGGAAGGGGCACGTACGTTCGATGCGTACGTGAGCTCCGTGCTCGCGAACGCGATTAGAGAGCCGTCTACACAAGAAGAAAAGAAAAGGCGGCGTCAGTCAGCGGGAGGAGGGTTTATGGTGGTAGGGAGCAGTGCGTACCAGCGCCGCCGCCCCTAGAACGCCGAACACCGGTCAGTATCTGAGGGCGGAGCAGGTAGGAGAAGTACGAACCCGAATTTTCCCTGCCGGGTGAGCGCGGGGGAGTACCCGATCGCGTCGTGGAAGGAGAGCTGCATTGATTGATTTCGCATCAGCCGCGATGACAGAAACTGCCACGTCACTTACGCGGAGGGCGTCGTGCGCGTCCTCGCCTGGGCGCTGCGTCAGTCACAGTGCGCTCAGAGGAACGGAGGTCGCGTACCGCATATGCCGCCCTCGAACCTACATAGTGCGGGGTGAGATGCGCGATCCGGGACGAAAGAAGGGGAGGGGAGGGGCGCACAGATTCGCCTGGATGTCGTCCAGGACGTTATACCACACGCAGCACTGCACGCACTTGAATCAACGGCGTTCAGAACAAGGAGGGAGGCGTACGGTGCCGCTGGCGGCCGTGCGCCCCTTGCCGCAGTTGGCGGCGGCGACGGTCGAGATAGCGACAAGCGAGACGGCGGAAAGAGTGGAGACCTTCATCGTGCCGCGCTAGAAAGAAAGGAGTGTGGGGGACGGGGAGGACGTGCGGGGAACTAGGGAACGCAGGCTGGGGGGCCGCTTAAGAGGGGACTGCGCTCCCTATCCGTCGGTCTTCGCCCTGATCTGAGAGCCTAGGAGTCGGGTATGGTCCACGCTGCGTTAGAAGGGTCAAACCCTTCAGACCCTAACGACGTGGCTTCGCCGCCCATTCGGATCCGGGACGCGACCTGACGCGACACGTCGTTAGTATCACTGAAGCTTCGACGACGCCCGACCCTGAGCCGTCGTCGTTCGTCGCTGTTGGCAGAGATTATCTGCCCCTCCTCCTCCACGATCCCCTCGTCCCTCTCAAAGACGAGACGGACCGACGGATCGCGGTGAGCAGGCAGGGGTAGCCCACGAGATTGGGAGGTGATTATGTTGGGATCGCCCCTCTAGCTATATTAAGGCCATGCGAGGAGTCGGTCTGAAACTTGAATACGCGACGCCGAGGTTCAGGGATAGACGAAAACAAGAACGCCCGTTCACCTGCAGGATGTTTGAGATGTTTGAGATTACAGCGGGGTGTAGGGACAGACCTAGGCGCAGAGCGAGAGAAGCCCGAACAACTGAGGAGAGCCACGGCCACAGGATTAAGCGCCCCTTCTTCCTTCTTCAACAACTTACAAGTTCTTGGTAGTAAAAAGATGCGACATCACGCTGCACGCAAGTGAGACGGCAAGTGTTTTGACTCCCGCCTGAGGCCGAGAGCAGAGCTTCCAGAGATATCAGATATGTTGGAGTTCGTATACGGGGGTGTTCAAGGAGGCTGCAGTGGAGTTTAGGCATCGACGTTCATGAAAGCGACTGTGGTGGGCAGGAGCAAGCGCGTGGCTCGCACGTGATGAGATCAGTAATCACAATCAGCACGTGATAGGCGTGCCACGCGAAACTTGAATGAGGGCACGTTTACAAGGGCAATCTATTAGTCTCCCAGATACTCACACTGTTATGCCGGGAACTTTCCCCTTTTCTCGAACTCGGAGCAAAATTTCTATGCCTACAATTGTTGAACAAGAATAGGGCGAGGACAACTGAAAGAGAATAGAATTGTTGTTGGGCGAGCTTCTAGAGCCCTTGTATATGTACTACATGTTGTACTACAAGTGGCTATAGAATGTTCTAAGACTAAATAATAAAGTAGAGAGCACTCTTTGAGTCGCTCTGAGAATGGAATAAAATGTTCTTGAATATTCTCAACAGGGATCAACCTAAATCAGATACCAAGATATAGCTGGGCTCCGTGCACTGCAAGTGCAAGCAAGCTCTACTAGATAGAGACACAAATGAGGGCAAGGTCGCCAAACCATGCCCGAGGCGGCGAGGCGACTGATCTCTGTGCAACCATCTCGGGGATCTCGGAGATGTTCGCCTGAATAGGTGCGAACTGTAGATACTAGAAGCTAGCACAGTATTAGTCTAGAGTTAACCGCGTGCCCCGTGCTAGGCGGTGGGGGTTATTACGTAATCGTCGGAGTTTGAATCACCGCCAAAGCCTTCCACCACTTCTCCCTACTTCAAATACAAAATCTACCAAGCTAAACACTTTGGAATGCCATTACAATGAGCTCCGCTTCATCAGAACTTTGGTCTCCATCGTTGTAACGCGCAATCACTCACCTCGGCTTTCTCCGTTGCCGGCCCATCAAGATCCGGCATCGCGATTCTGGCTGCTTTCGCGTGAGGTAGGACTGGCAAAGGAGTTTCTTTGTGCTCACTGGGGATTAACCAAAGGATTTCGGCCATAAAACATGTCTGAACCAACGAGACGAACGCCGGGAAATTTGAGATTACCTAATAAGGCCCACCGCCAACCGATCACTTCGGGTAACCGACAGACTACAACAAGCGAGGCACGAGCTCAAAATGTTGTAGCGTCTGTTTTCAAGAGACTAAGCACAGTATCACGCGCATAGACATTTGGGGGAGAAGGATCCGGCAAGATGACTCACATTGAGGAGATAGTCGCATCGGACGTCCGAAACCTGGTGGAGCGCAGAGTCCAACTTGAACAAGCAAAGAAGGCAAACGCGCTGACAGGAGAGAAAAAAATCCCGGTTTTTTGGAATTTTTCTTATTTTTGCGAGGCCGGGCCAACATTCGGATAAAACATGCTCTGGGGCGAACTCAGATAAGAAATGCCTGATTAGGGGTGCGGATAAGATAAGAATCCCAAGATACAGGTTTTTGTGTACCCGGCCTGTTAGGTGATAGTCGGGGGTTCTGGGATACCAATTGCGTGCGTATTTGGCACCAGAGATGGCACTACCACGGGGAATTGCAATTACAGCTGTTTCCGAAAACGTTGGCAGTTGCACAACTTTTTCGACTAAAGGCTCCCTCAAGTTTCACTTTTGTTATGACCAAATCTGATCGTATCAGCAAGACAATGATGGTTGTAGTCGGGACGTGTTGCCGATAAGCGCTGCCATCATTCTAGATTCTATGCCGGCCGAGCTGCGTAACGCTTGATTCTTGAAGTTGCCACCATGCGCGTATATTCACTCATCGGCCCTTCATTCCCGCCATCCATGGCGCGGCTGTTCCGACGGTGAGTCCTTCCTCTACGCGTGCCCCCCGGGGCGGGGGATAAATTAGTACCCTTCCAACACTGACCGATCATATATTCGACTCACAGAGCATCCCCTCACTCAGCGTCTGTAACACTGCTGCTCGCGCGTGCATCCATGTTGCGGAGACTCAGCACCGGCGCAGACCACAGAACCCGCTCGTATTCGGGCAGGTACACACGAATTTACCCCTCTTTATCCCCAGCTCACTTCCTATGCAGACTGCAGTCTTCACCGCTGGTGTCGTTCTCCTCCTGAACGTTCTGGGAGGAGATGGGCACGGCCGTAGAGCCGAGAATGATCCCGCAGACGTGCAGCGCTGCATCACCATCCTGCGTGCGCATAAGACTCGATGGGCGTCGACGGGGCTTCCTTTGTGAGTCTCCTTTTCCGACCAGTGTTCAACACCAATGGCATCCAAGACATACGCTGGAACAGCTTATGCGAATCGCCCCGGTGCCGCCGCTGCGAGCGACGGCGTTCGAGAACTCGCAGGGCATGCTACTCGTGACGGAACCGCTGCATAATCCGAGCACGACGCGTGCGGAACCCGTAGACCCTTCATCCACTCCCTTCCCTGACGCACGCGCCCTCGAGTTTCCGATCACCGATGATCTGAGCACCCCCCCGGCTATGAATACGGCCACCATATGGTCCCCTGCTCCTGACAGCTTCGGGTATGTCACCTATGTCCGGGATTCAAGCCATTCACGAATGGGTCGCACAGGATCCCGGACTGGGAGCATTTCTTAAACAGCTTGATAGAGGAGACCTCTCGCGGCGGCTTTCAGTGGACTGAGGGGAACGCGGGAGGCATCTAGATGTGCATTTCAAGAGAGTTTTGATAACAGACGTACATTCATATTGAGAGCAAACTCGAGGACCCGACGTGTTGACAATGAGACGGACACATCGTTATTGGGGAATCATGATCACTTAATCACAGACGTCGCTGGATAACAACAGCGGGTAGAAAATGCACGATGAGCGCGGGTCTGAATACTTATACACTGAAAGATCCGGACTGGAAAAAATGAATATCTACTCTACCGCGTTGCGTTCGGCGGTCCATATAGAGTATGATTCAATGACCATATATATACAATGACCATATATAGGCAAGCCAAGCTATCCAGAAAATAATAATAAAAGCGAAAAGATATATATCACTTATCTGTACATCACCACGGCAGCGGTTGGAGCTCAGATTCAGATATCTCGTCGGTTTAAATCCGGCCCATTTTCCAAAAAATTGAAGGAGTCGTAGCATGCTGTACTGTTTCGACCGAGTGTTCAGCCATGTAAGTAGGTAACCAAAACTTTAAACTGCGGGAAAAAATTGGCCGGCATCCGCCGGACTGCCGTCTATAGAAGTATTAAATGTGATTGCCGAGACATGACCTACGATACGTGCTACTAGCTAGAAAAATGCATGCAACTGTGCCGGCCCCCGAGGGTGCAGGCTCGCACGAGATGTGGACGTCTTCCCGGGTGCAGTTGAGGATATTGGGGGTGTGGTGGAAAAGAAGTTGAATAACCTCAGGAGCCTCGCGCAACATGTCGACAGCCTGATGCCGAGAGCGCCTGATGTCATCGTCATCCGTCTCACATGACCCCCGTGCTCCCCGACTCTCCATTTTTCATCGAACCATTGGCAGCTGGAGATTTCCTCTTCATAACCCGTGTCATGGTTTGAGTCTGGTGCTGTTGTTCTTATTCTTTGATATTTGCTCAATATCTGTTGCAGTCTGTTGCCCCATAGTTTGATCTCCGCTGATAATCAACATTCAACCATTCAAGCAATCAACATTCAACCATTCAACCAGGACATCTGCAGCCGAGACTGTCATATTCACGCGGCTTCTTCTTCGGAATCTTCCATCGCCACCGATCGTCGGTTATGTTTCATCAACTAACGTCCAGACCAAACAGTCGGGTCATCTCCGAGAGTCTCCGAGTCTCAGACAACGCCGAATCTACGGACCTACGCTCTCCTCCCTTGTGCGTTCCAATCTCTCCTTGAAAGTCTGGCGCGACTCTTTTCATTTCGACAGCCCTGCACCCGAAACCTCAGAAAGGGTGGTATACAAAGAACGTTATATGCACGTTATATGCTGGAATGATGAATCCAATCTAATCCAATGCATTGACTCTGAGCCTCTTCTTCCCTCCTTCGTTAGCCGGGACAGGTCACAATTTAAATAATGAAATAACACGGCGAACACCCCCTGAGTCAGGTGCGCCTGTGATTGGTGTTGCGTTGCTCAAATACTCGTTTATGTACCCACCGTCCACCGAACGCTCCCGCAGATGGCAACGTTTGCTGGCACACCCCAGGTTCGTGCAGACCAGCGCCGCCCCACCGTTCACTCGACGCCGACTCTGACCTCGCGAATCACAGGCTGCGGTGCGGATCACCAGCCTGTCCATTCTGGTGTACGACTATATTGTCACAATACCCAGGTGCGTGGCGGTTTCGCTCTCTGAGCGCGCGAGCTGAAGCCCTCAGCGAAATACGCCTCTACAAGCGTCAAAAGTCGTTCTGCAAGCCGTCCCTCGCATGCGTCTTCTTCGTCCTGGCACGGTTCGCCCTCACAATCTCTTCGGCACTCCAGCTCCGCTCATGCGCCCCAGATACGTCGGGTTGTTCTACATCTGCTGGGTGTCGTACGTCTTCTTCGGCACAGGCTGGTCGGACGCGAGGTGTGGACAGCTAGCGCCCGTGTGCGTCCCCTTCTACCACACTCTGAATCGTATAACTGACGCGGCTTTACGTGCAGCGGCGCTGTCCTTCGCGGGATCGTCAGCACAATCTCCGCCACTGTGTTCATCTGGCGGACCTGGGCGATCTGGGGGAAGAACCGCGTGCGTATTTCGGACCTCGCGCGCGCGCTCTTCCTGACGGGGCGCCATTGCCCGCAGTACATCTGGATGACAATGACGCTCGTCTTGATACCAGTGTCGGTCTTCTCTTACGCGCCGGGCCTAGCCCAAGTGCCCGTAGTCGTCAATGGCGGGTGCACGGCCGTGTCCAAAGACAACGGCCCCCTCTCCCACAAGTGGACGTTCGCGCTCGTGAATCTCGTACGTCGCGCGCCTCTTCACCATCCGCTATCCTGACGCAGCTGAAAAGTGCTTTGACACGATGGCGTGCGTCCTCGGGTCTATCCCGCTCGTGCGCAACGTCCGCCAGGGCGCGAGGTGCGCCGTGCGATTCTGCTAACCGCAGTACCATGCTAAGAAGCGCGCCGCCAGCCACGTCTCGGGCATCCTCCTCACAGAGTAAGTGTTATGAATACAACATACGCCCGCGGGCTAACCCGACCTTCCCCCCCAGCGGCCTCGGCTACTTCATCATCGCCGTCGCCACCCAGACGCTGAACCTCTCCTTCCTGCTGAGCACCGTACGTCCATCCTGCACTACCCCCCGTCCGCGGGTACTGACCCCATCCATTCCCCAGGACAGGTCGAAGCAGGGGACGATGCTCACGCTGCAGACCGTCATCACCGCCATCCTCGCACAGCGCATCAGTGCGCATCATCTTCCCCCCGCTTTTCTAGATTACTCATTGATCCACCCAGTCACCTCCCT
Source organism: Mycena belliarum (assembly GCA_029282135.1). Classification (NCBI taxonomy): domain Eukaryota; kingdom Fungi; phylum Basidiomycota; class Agaricomycetes; order Agaricales; family Mycenaceae; genus Mycena; species Mycena belliarum. Next base: position 188,956 of record JARJCN010000071.1, read on the forward strand.
CTCCGAGCGCACCTCGAGCGTAAACTCCTCGCAGCACGACTCGCGCTCGCGCTCGCTCTCCGGAACGCGCAATCGGGCGCGCTCGCGCTCGCGCAGTCTGAGCAACTGGCGCGCGCGCGCACCGGGGATGCCCATCCATGGATTTGTCCCGGGCTCACATGCAGGCACGGGCTCGGAGGACTGCGAGCCGGGGGGCACGAATCCGATCGAGATGATCAAGGTCGAGGTCGAGGTCACGACGGAGACGCTGCGCTCCGCGGGGGACGGCTTCTATGCGCCCGGCGGGCACCGCGGGTATGGTGGAGACCACAAAATCACGTACGCGGCGTAGGTATACACCCGCTGGACGGTGGTCAGAGCTGAGAGTGGATCGGGAGAGTCAAATGTATGTACCAAAATATTCGTAAACTATAGCCGGTGCTGTAAACGCACACGACATAAGTAGCTTAAAGTATCATATAGGCAGGGTTTTTTCGAGCCAAAAACGCGACACTGCGGGAAGGAAAAGTACTTGATTTTAGTACCCGCCCGATACCTAAGATTAGTACCCAAAGTACTCGATATCAGTACCTGAGCAGCAGAAATTAGTACCTTCGGGTACTGATATGAAGTACTTTTTGCCAAAATTTCCCTTATATACAGTACTTTTCTCGGAAATTTAGTACCTTCAGGTACTAATTTGAAGTGCTTCAGGGTACTAGATTGTAGTGCATTGCAGGTACTTATTTCGGGCTCCCGGTTCATTTTTTGTCTCAAATGATATATATATTTGGGCAAGATACGACAGTACTATACTAATGACAAACGGTCACTCACCCCAATATATTGGTGTCCTGCTACAAGTCAGGGATAGCACCGGTATAATCTAGCACTCACCAGATACGGCGAAGAGGCCACAAGCCGGACATGATAGCGGCCGTGCGGAGCGGGGACGTGGGGGCGAGCGCTATCCGCCGCGAGACGGGCCAAATGAGGTCGTATAGACGCATGGGGCGGCCGACTGCGAGGCGGCGTCAGCAGCTACGCTGCAAGATAATGAAACGGACCTGTGACGATGACGAGCTGGTAAAAGACGCGCAGCGTGCGGCCCTTGTACGTCAGGGGGAGGTGCACGGGCAGGACGAGGGTGTACGTGTCTACATGGAACCGCATCAGCGACCGCGCATGAGGGAAGGGAGGGCGCCTCGGGGTCCGCGTCGGCGTCCACACCCGCGCCTATGTCGGCGCCCGTCCCGCTTGCGCCGCGCCCCAGATCGCGGGGATGCATTCCTGCAGGATGCGCAGCGGGTTCATGTGCAGGACCACCTGAAAGGTTGTCTTAAACACGCCGCGGAGCTCCGTCGCGTCGTCCACGCCGCTCAGCGAGTTGAATGGGTAGTTGAAGCCTACGTGATTCGGCGTGCGCGTGAGTTGGTGTTTGATATGCGGAGGCTGACGCACCCGCGAGCCCGATGATATCGAGCGTGGCCTTGTTGAGCCATGCGAGGACGTCGACGTGCGCGGTACCGCCGGCGTTGGAGTGCGCGGCCCAGATGTCATGCAAACAATCAACAGGCTGCCACGAACACACACACCTCGATCGACTTGTCAGTGAATATGCCGGTCAGCTCGCGGACTTGGACAGCATCGAACGCGGGGTTCTGGGATGTGCTCTGTTTCGTGTCGCGCGGGGGAAAAGGAGAGATGATACTAGGATTTTTCGCTGATGATCACTTGTCAGAAGAGGGTTTCGAGCCGGGTCGAACCTTACCTGGCAGTCTGTGTGTCGCCCTCGGTGACAAGGACGCCTGCGGACACAGTTAGCGAACACCGGACGTGGGGATTCAGAGGTTGAGAGCTCGAGACGGGGCGGTAACGCACCGGGCCCGACCACACGCGCGAGGTGGTAGCGCGATGGCGCCGGCTTCTGGCAGATATTGGAGTTTGAGTGGATAGGTAGCGTACGTACGGGGCGGCGGCGGCAGGGATGCGGCGTGCATGTGCCGCGACGTGGGCGGAAGCAGGGGGCATGCGCTGGTGAGCTGCGGCGGCACTACGAGCAGCATTCCGACAGCTAGAATAGCGCGACTCGCCTGCTGCGAGTTGCCTGCTGCGACATCCCCTGCGTCGTACGCCGGCGCCGCGGCTCGCATCTCCCGTCCCGCTTCCACATCCCGCCTCGAAAGGTGTTTGGCGGCGCAGGCCTCGGTGTCAGCGCAAGCGCCGTGAATCTGACGCAGAGTCGGTGGGCGCGCGCGTTCGCGCAGCGATGCCCTGGGAGAGCAACAAGTCAGCGAGATCAATTGAGTAGTGTAGATGTGGCGCACCTGAGGGTCGCAGTGCGAGTGCGGGATAGAGAACAGCTGCGCACCCACATCGTGGACGCTCCACTAGTTCGGGTAGAGCCCCACGGCCTGGTGGCGGACGAGCGGGTCGATCAGTGTGTTCCCGAGCGCGGGGAAGAGGTACAGGAAGAGTGGCGTCGCGGGGAAGCTCACGTCGACCGAGTTGAGGTGTCCGTCTGAGGAGATCTCTAAGGCGCGTATCAGGAGAAGGGAGGACATAGAGAGCGGGTTATGAGGGCTCAGGGTGCTGGCGAAAGCGGTGGAGCTGCCCGAAATACAATGGGCCTCAGCATCCCTTGAGGAAAGAACGGTCACAGTCCTCCCCGCTGAAGTCCCAGGTTTGAGACATGTGGCAGCGGAGAGGGGAAGGAATGGGTCTGGAGGGAAAGCAGGGATGACTCACTCCGTATTTGGAGCACTTGCGATGGGCCCTGAGCGCCAGGAAGAACTCTTTGCGCCCTTGTTGGTGGAGATAGCCAAAATCAGACATCTAAGCCTTTTCAGAGTGAACTGAGCTCACAGTGGGGGTAAAGGGGGCCCAATGTGTCCGCGAGGTCATATTGCTTCACTCTGGAGCGGAGAGGAAGCGCCCGGGGCAGAGAGCCGATGGAAAGCGCGCCGGGATGGTGGTCGAGAGCAGAGTGGTCACGGTCACGTGCGACCTCACGTGTCGTGCTGAGCGCGTCACCAACTTCACAAGTCTGACTCTTAGTCTTAGTCTTGTCATTAGCGGCGTCTCGGCCGAAACTTTTTTTATCTTCTCACTCACTTATGTACCACTACAATTAAATAGCGCGCTTCGCGGCAAGCCCACTATATATCTCCTAACATAACCATCTCAAACGAACACACTAGAACGAAAGTAATTCAAGCGACGTCTAAAGTAAGTAAGGGCCGCATCTAGCGAATAGGACTCTGTTAATTGAAAAGCACAATTGGCCTATGTGGAGCGTATAGATGTACAATAGTTAGTACGTATTCTTCCTTCTCGATGTATAGTCAGACCGTTCGCGTATTTCTAGAGTGACCGTTGCATTGCGCCAAAAAAACAAAAGCATACATGAGCAGACGGGATTTTCACTGGGACTCTGCGCTCAGCTTCAGCTTCAGCACCTGGCGCCCGAACAGTTTGCAGAAAGCTGACTCCGGGATGTCATTGTCGCGCTTCTGCTCCCACCTCGCGGGCGCCTCCCTTCCCGCCGGCCTCGGCCCTCGCGGCACGCGCGTACCTCCCGCCCGTCGTTCCTATTGTGTCCTCCCCCTCGAAGTGTGTACACCGTCACCGCCGCCGCCTTGCGCCCAGTGCCGCGCGCACAGAAACATTCGCGAATACGCAAGTCGTCGTGTGCGCGCGGCTCGCGGTGCCGAGTTGCTGCAGGCGGCGCGGCCCAATTAAGAATGCCAGCGGGCGTAGAGCTACAGGCGCTGCACGATGCACCTTTCGGCAAATCACCTGGGATGCAGGAAGGAGAAGGAGCGCACCTTGCGCCCGGAGACGGCAGCGCAAGCGTGGCGAGGTAGCGCAGCGCCTGCGGTCGCTTGCGCGTAGACCACGTCAACCATGTCGAGCGGGCGGAGACTTGGCGTGCTTGCCGGGAGGGTCGGGCGTGGAAACAGAACGTCTTGAGGCGCGGGAGAGGGCGGCGGCGGCGGCGGCGAAGGTGCACTCGAGCATCACGAGGCACGGGAGCGCGGGGGTATGATGTAGGGGAGATAGATCAGCTGCTTCTACGAGCGCCTCGCTCTCGCCGCGCAGCCGCAGGTCGTGCAGCTCGCGCCGCGTGCCGGGGAAGAAGGCGAGTGCAGGGTCCCAGTTGCAGTCGCACTGAAGGGTGCGCAGCGCAGCTGGAAGGCGCCTCGCGCGCCACTGAGGACCCATGTGGTGCGCAAGCGGCTTTGCGTGGTCTGCGATGTCGACGGTGAGGTGGCACAGGCGTGTCGTGTGCCGGTGACCCAGTAGCCTCTGGCAGTAGGTGTCTAGCGGAGTGCGTTCAACCTCTAGCGCTATCGAGTGGGTGTCGCCTGGACCAGACCCCGGATATTCGTACTCGGAGTCGCCTCGTCGTCTGCCGCGCCGCGCCGGGCGACCTGCACCTTGAGTGCCTCAGCGACCAGCGCCGCGAGTCTCGGGCTCTCCGCGAGCGTCTCGGCCAGGTGCGGGTCCGCATCGCTGGTGTGGAGCGTTTTGTACAGCGCGCACTCGGCGGTGCAGTGGGCGATGTTGCGCTAAGCGTCGAGCCTTCGACGTCTCGACATCGGAGGCAAGGACAAAGCGCCGCGATGTCCGAATACAGACACATCCGCCGTGATAGCCGCGACACAGCCTCACAGGACGATAAGATAAGCCATGAGATCAAGATAGCGATGTAAGATTCAGTGAACACTATTATCTAGTGCTTTAGAAATTAGTACCTGGGAGGTACTAATTTATAGTGCACACAAAAGTACTATTCCCCGAAGTACTACATATCAGTACCTAAATCAGTAAATTAGTACCCGAGCACTAATATCTAGTGCTTTTACTGTTTACAGTGGCGATCTTTTGTGTGCGTATCATCCCCGGAGGCGGACTTTGGCCTTGGCCTTGTGTGCGCGCCTTGCGCGACGCGCCGTAGTCACGTGGCTTGGAGGTCGTGATCACCGGAATTGGCCGGGCGTCCAAACAACCAGATTCAACTCGGATTGCAGATGATCGATGAACACGAACTCAGAATCAAAATTTGCAAGGTATTTCTGCCGCCCCTCAGCACGTCTGATGACCAAGCTCCCTGCATCTCCGCTGGGGCAGAAGCGAGCTCTAAATTCATTCAATCTGGAGTTGCGCAGGGGCCCCCACCGCGACTCGGATGTACAACTCAACCGCTGGAAAGAAGCTTTCATGTCCGCACATCGCATGAAATCCTCCCTTCTTGCCCCTGCTCTGGATCTCGCACCATCTCGACAAGAAACAGTTGGCCGTTGCTGGGATATGCATTATCTATGTCTATCGTGGTGAGGTCCTCGTGTTGAATGTTGTGAAGGCCCCTGCTTAACAAGCCGTATACAATGTAAATAGATCTATGTGTGGGCACGCACATCGCTGCCGCCGCCAGCTGAGCAGAAAGCCGCAGTGTCCCCGTATGAAGAGCGGAACTGAAATCATCAGATTGGAATCAGGCGCGGCGTGCCCTGACGCGTAATAGAAGGGGCTGAACTGCCACCTATAAAATGGCCAACGCGGAACCCCTCCATTCATCGAGTCCCCTGGCTGCACCATGACATCCACGTCGAAACTCCTCGTCTCCCTCGTCTTTGCCGTTGCAGCACTGGCCGCGCCGCAGAGAGCAGCTGTTATTGGCACAGGTAAGATCCCCTTCAAAGGTGGGCTCAACGCGCTAAATTCGTGCAGTATTCCAGATTGATCCCGACCTGGGCGCGTGCGGGTGGAAGAACACTAGCGCGCAGGCTGTGGGCGCCGTCTCTGCCACAACTTTCCACAGCTACCCGTGCGTTCGGGCATGATATTTTGATTCACCAGCTGATCTCGTGCGCAGCGGCGCGACTGCAAATCCAAACAAGTGCGCTCCAGCGCCCTGTTAGAAAAGTGCGGACCTATCACTAATATTGACACAGAAACCCGATCTGTCACCACAATATGAACATCACCGGTGCGCACTTCCTGTGCTACCCCATGCACTCTCTGACTCACTTCTGTTCAGCGAACGGAATAACGGTCGTCGTCCAAATCGTCGACTATTTCAAGGAAGATCCAAATGCGGGACCGAACGACGTCGGGATCCCTGTTCCGCAGTTTGTGAAGATGGCGCCTGTGAGGGACGGCATCATCGAGGATGCGACCTGGATTATCATCTAGGGCATTGGGATTTGTTGTTTGTGCCTTGGTTCAGATACTACAGCGCGTTGTTATCGGTTGCTTGTTCATTTTCGACGCGAGAGGATGTCACGTGGAGTCTCTCAGGGGCTTCTATGTACAAGCAATGTAACAGTACGAAGTCGAATCGGTTGGAAACCAGCATAGTATAATTATGTGTAAGCTCTTTGAGAGTACAGAATGGTTTTATGGCAGATTGACGGATTGCTCATTCATAATCTCAAGTGTCGCCTCTTCGAATGATATCGGCGGCCTTTGCGAGCAAGGGTTAGACAAAATCGACATGATGAGATATGCACCTACGCGTTCTCCGATCATGTATACCGTGGACGACTGGAAGATCAGAACCTGTCAGTAGATAGCGCATTCTTCGGAACGGGGGAAGGTCGTACCAGGTGAGCGCTGACGGGGAAGGGAATAATCGAGGCATCTGTGGAGGACTCAGACGAGGTGCCGGGAATGACATGAAACGCCACTCACCAGCAACCCGCACGTTAGCGGTCCCATACACCATCAATGCCGTGTCGACCACGCCGCCGAGGCTCTGCGGCAGCATCGCCAGCGACCCCACCTCGTGGTTGTCGCTCGCCACCACACCGCGAAGCCACTCCTCGATTTGCGAATCGCTCGCCTTGTCCGCGCCCGGCTCGAACTCGCCCGCGTATATGCTGTCGAGCGGCGGCGCAACTAGCATCCGGCGCGCGAGCTTGATGCCGCCCACCTGCGCAGCGACGTCGAGCGGGTGGGCCCAGTACGCGGGGTCGACGGCGGGTGGCTCGAGGGGGTCGGCGGAGACGATGTGAGTGCGCCCGCGCGCGAGCGGCGCGTACAGCACCGAGTTGATCGTGGTGTAATTCCGCGCCGGGCGGGCGTTGAATGGGGTCGGGCCAGAATACCCCGGCTCTGAAGGGCGGCCGCGTGAATTGAGGTAGGAGAACGAGGGCGTAAAGACACCCACCGACGTTCATCTCAAGAGGCAGCTCCTTATCTTGTTGATACAGCTCCAGCGCAATCTTGTGCTGCGCCGCGATCCCCTTGGCCAGCGCGGGGTTTCCGTTGGAAAACTCCTCAGCAAAGCGTGTCAGATTCACTTGCGCCTGTTCGAGCAGTGTCTTTAACTCCGTCGGCGTGAATACGTCCGACGGGGCAGCGATTCCAAGTGAACGCGGGTTAGCGGAGTAGAGTCCTGTCAACGTGGATTGAGACAAAGGTCGGGTAAGATTTGTACTACGGCTGCGTACCTGTGCGATTCTGGAACCACAGCGCCTGTTGTTCGGCCGCGAAGGCTGAGTTAAGCAGCAGCGCGTCCTTGGTCAGGCTGGAGATGTCACCGAAGTCAACACGCGTCACAACTCGTATGAGTCGTTGCAACACATACGTGATATTGGTGAATGCATTCGCCCAGCTGTGAGCGTGGTCTGAGGACTATTTTAGCAACCAGAAAGCTCATGTCAATCCCATTCATACCCGCGAAGTTCTCGCCCACGGTCGGAAGGCTCATAACCGGTGTCACGCCAGCAGCTTGCAGAATTCTGCAAACAATGTGAGCACTTCAGGCAGGAAAAAACTCCAACAACTGGCGTGGTATTCCCGACTCCGGACAGCTCGAGAACCTTTGGGCTGCCCACCGTTCCGGCGGAAAGAATCACCTCCTTCGAGAGATTGACGGTGAACGTCTGGTCGTTCGTGATATACTCGACGCCGCTGGCTGTGAGCTTTGCGTTGGCGGCGGACATGTCCCAAAGTATGCGCGAGACGGTCGCGTTCGTGATGACGACAAGGTTCGGGCGCCCCGCAAAGGGCGTGTAGTATGCGCATGCGGCGGAGCAGCTTTCAAACTGCATGTCAGCTTCCAGCAGCGATATTCAGCAGAACGAAGCGTACCGCGTGTTATTCGTCGCGTCGAGCGAATTTGGCGCGACGCCCACTGCGTGCGGGTCACCGTCTGCGAGGTCAGGAGATACAGGGAAGCCCAAGCTTTCCGCTGCCTTCCGCCACAGTGCCGACTGCGCGAAGAAGAAGTTCGGAAAGCCGACCTTTACGCGGCCCGCGAAACCGTGCACCGAAGGGAGGAAGCGCACACCTTGGGCGGTTTGGAAGGCGGTTGGCTGCGTGAAGAGTTCGGAACGCTTGAAGAACGGGAGTAGACTGTCCCAGGTCCAGGTGCTGTCATTGTTCAGCTGGCCCCAAGCGTCATACTGGGCCTTTCCAGCACGCGGCTGCAAAATATCAGTCAAGTTGGCGGGGCAGAGCAGATTGGTTCCCATACAAAGATCATGCTGTTGATTATGGTGCTGCCGCCGAGTGCCTTGCCTGCGTTCACAGTAAGAGTACGCCCATTAAGGTTTGTTTGCGGAACCGTGGCGTATCGCTGGGTGAGTTGTTAGATGGTATTGCAGAAACGGAGTATCACGCACGCACCCAGTTGAGAGTTGTGAACGATATCCCTGTTCCAGCGAGTCCTGGGACGAAAACCTATGAATGACATGAGAAGAGCGAGAGGACGGCGCCGTTGATGTTTTGGATACCTCAGGGAGGTCCTCTGCGTTAAACCCGGCCTCCAATACAGCCACGGTGACTTGTGGGTCATCCGTCAAGCGACTGGCGACGGTCAGACCACTGCCCGAAGGATGGTCAGCCGCGGAGATGGCAGTGAATAAGGCTGCCTTACGCCGTCCCCCCACCTACGACCACATAGTCGTAGATGGAAGTCGCTAGTGCTGTAGCAGAAATACAAGTCCAAGGATGGCGGCCTTCATCGTGGAACAGGTATAGTCAGGGTAAAGCCGCCCACCGATTGAATAGAGAGAATTAGACGCCGAGCCCGTCGCCGAGTAGATCTGTCCTCCGGCTCGGCGTTTTGAGGTTGAGTCAGCTTGTCCCGTCGGCGTTGCCTTGAAGGTTTTATTCGTGTCTCGGGATATTTCTTTAAGGAGCAGGGTATACGAAGTAGGATGTGTCTCCAGTGCGTTGAGAAGTTTGACTGCATAGATAGTTTCTGCAAGAGTGTGTGTGTTCTGGGATGAGGTGGGCGGATGAGATATCGAGGAATCGGCGGAAAGCTTCTTGAATACGGGAGTCGTGCCGCGTTTGGCGTGCGGGAAAAAGAATAGATGCCGCCCAGCGGGATCATGGAAAGGGATTCGCCGGCATATGCGGAGGCGGCATATATAAATTCTGGGGAATGAATCAACGCGCTCAGTTTATAAAGATACCCCACACTGGAGTGTGCCACGGGGAAAGACGGAAGGGGAATAGGGCTCACCACCATAGTTTCCCGCAATGGAGACTCCGACACCGAACCCCGGAGGGTGTTTGGATCGTCAGATATGTTGGTCCGACACACAATAAGGACTTCAACGCAGAATGTAGCGACTCAGTCATAATGAGGCTCTGCGGGCGCTCTAAATCGCCTCCGTGCATCCTGGCGACAGAGTTGAGAGAATTGCACAGTACCGGGGTCAGACGCTCACATGGTAGATTTCCTATGATCAGTGTGCTACCCTCTGGATCTGAGGCAGGAGTTCCAGCGCTAGCAGGCTTAACTAAGTGACTCGGGCTTACGATTGGTCGTCGAGACTCGACTCCGAGTTTGCTCCGAGTCGTCCGAGGGCCCGCTCAAGCCCGACGTGTTTGGACAGTTGCTGATGGCTGGCGACTACCGGCAAGGTGCAGGAGTTAAGACCGCTAACTTTGCGTTCAGGTTCTACGATGCGAGTGCGGGCAGATACTGGAGCAGAGTCGGATGTCATGGTGGCAGGAGCAAACCTGTTACGCGTGACCAAGTGACAGAGTCGGCTTCCGGGCCGAGAAATATAGCCGTGGCCGAAGTCCAAAACGGTTGATCGGCCCGGGTCTCGGCCCCGACGCAGCTTGCTGCTGACACTCATCCCAGAGACTCGAGTCAGACGCTCCACACCTGGCAGCCGTGCCAGCTTTCTCTTCCCTTTGCTTGCCACATGCATACCGCGCCTCTCTATGCAATCTTCTTGAACTGGCTGCTCGATCTTCGTCTTTGGTGGTTTCCTAAGTCGCTGGTGGTCAGTGACTTGGCAGTGGCTGCAACTTCAATGCGGCGTCTGAGGATTACATGCCTAACTGTGCTGATGTCTGTCGGATATCAAAACTGCTTCGAGGCACCCTTGCTGGCATATGACTCTGGCTTGACACCAATCTGAATGGCCGTGGCTGCGCACTCTGAGCTTGCTTTGAGCGAAGTCTGACTCTGAGCAGTGGTTCGCTATCTTTCTGATCGCAGGTCCCGAGCCATCCATTGGACCACACATCTAACGGAAGCAGTGACAGAATTACGCCTCTACAAAAACTCCATATCCATATCAGACCTTCTGCGGCCCCTGCAGATACTCGCACGTCCTGATTCAACCGCAACACAAAACTCCTCTATCTGTTTGTGCCTTGCTCCGGCGCCTGTGTTGGAGCATTCTTAGTCACTCACCTTTCGGTCGAAGCGGAATGCCCAATAGATCCGGCGCTACATCTGACATTGTGCTTCGCAGACCATATTCGGCGCGTCACCGGCTCCCAAAATCTCCGGTGTCGACCCTCGAGCTGTCAAAGGCGAAGCGAAGAATCGAGCTGTGTGTCCCAACAGGCAAGCCGCTTCGAGGACAGTGTACACGAAACCAGCGCGCCAGTTCCTGCATCACTATTCTGTGCGTCTTAATTTTGAATGAACGCTGATGATCCTGGACCTCGACGTCAGCCGGCTGACTTTTGAGTGCAGGAATGCTACCAAGAATGTGATTTATACACCCGACTGTGAAACACCGATAATTCTACTGCTGATGGTCGCGCAAAAGTGGGGCTTCGTCTATGGTATAAAAGCGCGTCGATGCGACTGACTCTCGCAGAAACTCGCCGCAGAATCCAATGGCTCAGCTGGGTACGAAAACCGCATTTCGTTCTACACACACAACTAACCCTCGTGAAGTTCTCTACACATTTATTTCCGTCCTCGTTGCTGGTCTGGCATTTGCATCCTCCCCTGGTACAACTTGGACCAGCCTATTTAATAGAGTTCTTACCTCTTCTCAATAGATGCGGTGATCCAAAGCCGCGCTACTTCTGCCCTCAGCTTTACGGATTCCCAGTGGATTTGGACTCCTACCACTACCGCTAACGCCTTTGTTGGCCTGCGCAAGGACTTCACGCCGCCCTTCGGCAGGGCCCTTATTTCAGCAGAGATCATCATAAGCGCCGTCAGCGCCTTCAATCTCTATGTCAACGGAAACTTCATCGGGCCCGGGACCCCGCCCAACCGCGGACGCTTCGCCCAGCGCTACTGCGTCGATCTCTTGCCCAGCTACAACGTCTTCGCGGTCAACGCTTCTACCACTGCAACCACCGGTGGCGGGCTGCTCGCGACCATTCTGCTCACATACACCGACGGCTCCACCGACACGCTCCTCTCTGATGGTTCGTGGCGTGTGCACACCGGCCTTCCCGCCGGGTGGAAGCAGCTCTCCTTCGACGACACCGCTTGGCGCGCCGCTACAGTCGCAGCAGACTATGCAGCAGGCGCGTTTAGCGACGTGCTCGTGAACATCCCGAGCGACCCGCCCGTCCTTGCCCTGACTCGCGCGCAGTGGATCTGGACCGACGTCGTCCCCGCAAACGGCGTCCTTCCCGCGGGCTCCCGCGCCTTCCGCCGTACATTCACCCTTGCGCCCGGCCAGACCGCCAAGTCCGCGAACATCCTTATCTCTGCCGACAATTCGTACACGCTCTATATCAATGGTCACACTATTGGTAGCGGCACAAACTGGCCGACAGCCCAGCACTACGTCGTTGACTTCGCCACGCCGACGACGGAGCTCGTAATCGCGGTGTTCGCCACAAACACTCTCGCGAGCCCAGCCGGGGTGATCTTTGCGATGGAGGTGAATATGCAACCTGCCGGGCGCAGCAACTGCACCGCGGGTTCATTCCTGCTGTCGGATGCGGGGTGGAAGTCGACGAAGGGAGCGATTCCGAGTGGGTTTGAGCAGCCTGGGTTTGACGACTCGACGTGGCCGGCTGTGGTGGGTGAGCAGACATACTCCTTCAACGTTTCAACCCTACATCGTTGCTTTGTCTGTTTGAATATAGCCTTCACATTTTATGAATCCCGTTGGTCTAAGTATTGTCACTTGTGTATGGCAGACATTCAAATAGTGGTCCAGGTCTATGACCTCTGCGTCTGGCCAGTCGAGCTCGCACGTAGTTCTCAGCCAGATTGGAGCACGAATATGTTCCTCACTGTCAGAGACTCCGACTTGAAATCCACCTTGTCCGATGTTATGGACTGCCCTTTTGTTGAACATCCAGAGTACAAAGATATCACAGGTAATTTTACGCTACTTAGATGGTAACGGTTGCCTGGCCAGAGCTGCTCAGTCCTTCCACCTGAAGAGAACGCACATGTCAGCCTGAGATCCCAACCTAATGAAACCAGAGAAGTCAGGACTCACCGCCATGATCTGCAGATTCATGGTCCCTAGGTGCATGCCCAGCGCAGCCCATGCGTTGATATGGTTTTGGATCGTCACTGTCCCACTGGTGCGCTTGTTCTGGCGCACAGAGAGGAACTGCTGGAACGTTGCGGTACCCTGGATGGAGGGCTGGTTCACTTGTGTGTGCGTGAAGATGTCGTAAGTCGAGCCGTCGGAGAAGACAGTGCCCTTGTGCGTAGTGCCCGGGTTAGCGGTGCCGAGGTTGAAGTTGTTCGCGTCTTCGTTGATGTAGTACTCGACGAGGGGGTTGGTCGACCAGCCTAGTATGCGTTAGGTTCAGTAGTCAACAGAGAGTAGTAGAGACGTATTGACCGTAGACGGAGAGGATAGCGGCCGACGCGGGGTTGGGCCCCCAGGCAGCATTGAAGTTCATAACCCTAGCAGAGTTTGAATTAGTATTGACGGGGCGCGACTCTTGAGTAGCCTGCTCACCTGGACGTGCTACCAGGGTTGAAGCCCTGACCGACAACAAAGTCGCCGGACCCACTCCACTGAACTTCAAACTGCCCTCCGGCAATGTTGGTGAACACGACGTCGAAGTTCCCTGCGACAAAGTTCTGCCAGAAAAAGCCATTGAAAGTGCCCGAGCCCGGTCCCTGCACCCCGCGCGCAGACAGGCCCGACTCAGTGGGGAAAGTGAAGTTGCCCGATGGCAGGAACAAGGCGGACGCGCCCGCGACTCCCACTGCAAGGACGGAAAGCAAGGTTGAGAACATGGTAGATGAAGGTTGCTAGAGAGAGCTAGCGATGCAATGAACACCGTCGCTCTTAAGTATTCGCGCCATAGACTCCGCCGCTAAGGGAGTGGGAGATGGACCTCGCTATGGAGAAATTCCGGGAAGTCCGGTGGGCGCATGGGTCGCGTCGCCTGCTCCAGACTCCGGTCAGGATCAGTTGTGCACCATGGCAGCATGGCTTGCTATTTTTATAATGACCTTACCACTGTTGTATCCTTCGCTAACCAACATTGTTTCTGAATGCACGGTCATTTGGAGAGCCAGCGATTTGTAGCTTCAGTCAGGGGCCACAGCGCGCAATTGTCCCATACGATCAGGCTACACATATATTGACCTGCTTGGAAGAAATTGGCTGGACCCGTCACCGTAAGCGGGACCTACTAGCGGGCCGGCCATCCGGATCTAAAGATATTTGGAGCCATGCTGCCAATCAGCTCCCGTTCTTCGCGACACCATGGGGAATATTTTCCACAGCGATTCGATATTCCCTGGGAACCGGCGTTCGGCAGTCGCAATTTCCATCCCTCCCTGCGCAGTCCGCGCTCTAACTTCGGCCAGACCTCGCCCTTGTCATCATTTTCGTGGCCTCTTTTCTTCCAATTTGAACACCAGGTTCGTGGAGACTCGAGCAGGGAAAGGGACTTTGCATTTTAGCAGTGCTACCGCGGGCACTCAGGTCCTGTCTACCGAGCGATCGAGTCAAAGACCGTGAAGATCCATAACTAGGAACATACGGGTGAATCAATATACTCCCAAATTAAGCACGTCTCCTGAGGACAAACTGAGGAGGCAAGATTTCCGCCGACTCGTGATCGCGTGATCACTCGAGGTTCAACATTCCCGGGCCGGACTTCACATGTGGGCGTTGAATTGGATCGATCTCACCTACCCAGCAGTCCGGACGGAAGAACCTTCCTGCTGGACACTTCATCTAGGTCGACGCCTGAGTGGAGCTTATGTACCAGCCTCGCGTGCAGCACGAGTCATTGCTAGAAACAGTACAAGTGAAGAACACCCCAGAAATAGCTGCATGCATGACCCTCATGCATATATACGGTTTCCCGGCGTGCAACAACTGCACCTGCTCGCTCTCGTCCGAAGATCCAGATAGTAATCTAAGGACGAAGGACTCGAGGATCCGATCTCACTGGCTCCTGTTGCTCAGTTGACCCCTCCCGACTGCCGCCCAGCGAAGGACATCTCCGGGAGGGACCCCACGGAAGTCGGCCTGTCAATACGGGCGAAGGTAATCGAGTGTTCAGATCCCTCGGCCCAGGAATCATCGGGAATGCTCCGAGTCACAGCACGATTGTTGAGAATCGTGAGAAGCGTGTTCGCGTAGCTGATGGAGGAGGTGGTCAATGTGCGTTTGCTATGTGGAGGTAGGATGGTAGCTAACACGCCAGAGAGGTTCCACGTAGGCGTGACGAAATAGTCGGCGTTCTGTACTTTGGGGTTCAGTGGCGTGGATGGGTGAGATGACGATAAGGCGCACAGGACATCCAAGGAATAGGGAGAGCGCGAGGATCGCGACTACCGCTGTAAAGATGTTGGTCTCGATTATCAGGGTGACGATCGCCCTAATGAGATCGCGGGTGGAAGGCTGGACGCTTGCAGTTGCCCTGATGAGCTGCAGGAGGTCCAATTCGTGGAGAGCATTGAGAGAAATAGGCGGCAGACATACAAGGTAGGTCATCGTCACGGCAATGAGAATTTCCACGAGCGCGTTGCCGGCAAGCCACGTAGGGAACACGATGATAGCACCGATGTACCAATGCTCGATAGGGTGGATGTATGTGTGCAACCCGCTCGCCATTCCCGTCGCGCACTGCGTGAGCGAGAGCTAGAATATGCAGGGTAAGCATCGGATGTAGAGGCGGCGAATAGGACTGACCAGGGCAATGAGCACCGCCATGGGCCAGGCGGAGCGCTTGATTACGAGGATGCGGTAACAGAAGAAGAATTGTACAATTGTCCCATTGATCCCGCCGGCGATGCCGGCGTAGAACGGGGCGTTTCGGACCCTCAAAAAAGTGGACAAGTCACCGAAGGTCACCACAAACCAGTGGTGGAGATCCGATGCATTGAGACAAACGGATGCGGTTTCGACCAGAAGAACGGAGTACACTGAGAGATATCAGACGCTAGCATATTCGAGAAAAGATTCAGGATCGCACCGAGGCCTTTGGTGATGCGCGAGTCCTGGGGGAAGCACATGCTGTAGATGCCTGAAGAGCCAGGTCAAACGAGATCTCATAGCGGGTTAGAGAACGTGCAGGTTTGGACGACAAGTGCCCCGAAGAAGAAAAAATTCAGGAGAGACCCTATGAGAATCGCAGTCGTTCTAGACTCGCGGAACAGTCAGCCTCTGTAGTGAATGAGACATTGGAGCCCTTACACTGTGTTAAGGTCCACCACGCTCGCAGGGCTTCCAGAGGCATCGGCGGCCGACATTAGTGGAGGGAGGATGGGAGACGAGACTGCGGTCCGTGCCCCTCTGAAGTTTTGAGACATTGCGCCGCGGATGCGATCTTAGGCCTGGCCTTGATCGATCGCCGTGCTATAATAGAAATTGGCCGGATACGGAGGGTGAAGGCGAAGACAGGAGATATATATTTGAGAAGGGAGCCTGACGGGTAGTGCGGGCATTGGCGTGTAGCCCGGGGGTGGATGTCATGGTGGTCGAGAGCAAAGAGTGGCGGGCACGTGAGGGTCAGCGTGCCGAGCGTGACACTCACAATCAGTGACCGGCTTGATGACGGCTGACAGTGACTCCAGCCCTTGCCACCAACCACCAGTGGCACCAGGGCTGTTTCCACAACACGAGCTGGTTTCCCGGTGCTCGAGCGTTCCGGCGGCCTCTCGTGCTCCGAATATCAACCCTTGACGCTTCTTGAGAACCTGGACCTGTCTTCCCGGCAAGGGGTACCCGCATCAGAAATCTCCTACACGGAGTCCTAAAAGTGAATTAAGGCGCTCCGGGGCCCTCCCTCCCTCTTTACGTAAGCGCACAGCCACTCCCAAAATGGCAATTTCGATCAATTTCTTCTTGGATTGAGCTTAAAATCGCCCAGCGTGCACCAACAATAAGACTATATTGCTTAGATATGCTCTGGGACCCCCCGTTTTTTTTTTCCAGATGGTTTAGACAATCATTATTGATGTAACAATATCAACCATATGAGTCGACATGCCTTGGGATCAACCTTCAGCTACCTGATTCTGGCCAAAAAAAGAGTCAACAACCAGCTCACATTAGCAGCGGAATAGGGAACAAGAAAAATCTTGCCAGGTGACCACCTAGAAAAGGCCAAAAAATATTTTTATTGGTGCAAACATGTTGTTGAGCCGGTGCGCAACTTTGTCCAAAAAGTGAAATAAGGACCTCGGACGCCCCCCCTCCCTCTGACATCATGTCTCGGCATTCTCCGGCGGGTACCCCTTGCTTCCCGGTCGAAAGAGCCGATCCACGTCGTCCGGCTCCCTCTGCGAGTCGGTCGCCGCACGACAGTATCATACTCGTGATTTAGTTCATCTTCGTCTGAACTCCAGCTAATTCCTGCCACGTCAGGAACTTTGTTGGGCACTCCGGTCTTTCTGGAATCCTCCGTCTGTCGCAAAACATGACATCCAATATCTGCGATATCGTTGGGCGCGCGCCCTCTGGATGTCGCACTTGACTGTCCTTCAGGCGGCGGTTCATGGTTTCCCGCTCATTGGGTACGGAAACAACTCATGACGCAGTGGACGAGCTACCAATGGAAATCCCAGGATCTCTTTTCAGCTACGATTTGCAAGTGAATAGATGCCGTCGCTCGTCTGCAGACCTTTACAACGATTTTCGCCTTGGATGTCGTGCTTGGGCAGCTGGGTAAACTGGGCTCAGCCACTGCGCCCGAAGGCATCTTATCGGGCTTGGTGGTATCTGTATAGTATCGGGCGGAGACGGTGGAGCGGGATTTTGAAGCTGCGCGCAGATGGGAGATCTGCCCATGGCTCAAGCGCTCAAGGTTGATCACGCGAAACGGAGCTCTGGAACCGCGTGATGGGTGAGGCTGCCTAGGTGCGTCTTATGCTGCCTTCCCTACCTCTCATCCGATGCTAGTAAGCACTGCACCGCTCGCGCTTGCAGAATCCGCTCCAAATGCTTTCTGACAAATCCTATCGTTCTCTATTCGACTTGATCTCCTGAAACCGAACATCTCCCCAGCATGACACTCTAGCGCTTCAGTTCCCGCCCTCCTCTTGCACAAGGTGAAAGGTGCCTGACCTGGACTGCGACATTAATTAATTAATTATAGCACCCGCAAAGTCGCCAAGAACACCCTCGGGATCACTCTTTTCGGCCCAGGTCTGTCAACTTCCGAAAATCTCCTTCCTTAAAGCTTGAACGCCGATCACTGTATTCTCTAGTCGTTCGCAGAGTCCCCAGAAACTTACCCTTGACAAGCCAATCAACGGTGCAAGCCCCAATTAGTTTAGTCCACGGGCTAGGCTGGACGAGTGCATAGATTTCACGTCTCGCAGGACTGACCCCCAAGGAGAGAATCATGACAGACACCGTTCGCGCATCGCACATCTGTCCGGGTGTAATGGATCACTCCCGGCATCGTTGTGCCTTTCTGGGCGGACGTCCGACGCCCCAATTTTCACGACCGGCTACTCGCCTTCATCCATAGCTGCTCCCCTGCGTCTATTATTTCCAGGCAACCTCAAGCCAAAGCAATGCTTGATATCCTCTGTGGTTCCGCGACGTTCCGGTCCTCAGAAATTCTCAAGGCGAGCCGCCCGCTCACGCTCCGCCGGAGAATGACACTGCAGCCGCCCACATGCTCGTGACGCGGATGCGGTTCGATTGTCCCAGGACCTGGATACAAATAGTGTGCAGATGCGCGCCTTTGCAAACTGCCCTCCCCATACCTGCCATGTCCAGCATCTTGTATCTGAGCGACATCAGACAGCGCCCCAGGGCATACGCTGCGTTTGAGCGACATCGCCACAGCACCGTCCACTGGCTTGTGGAGTGCTTTGCCGAGGCGGTCAGTTTATCGGGGCACGAGTCCCGGCACTTCTGACCATATCATTGCAGCTGGGCGTATTCTTGTAGTACGTCCTTCCTCTTGACGAAACTCGGATTAAATTCACAGGAGATGGTGGTGCAGTACATATGCTGGTATGCATCGACATGTCGCGCTATCTCATTGGCTGACCAAACGCCGTCTAGGTGTCGGATCACAAGCGTTGTATGTTCTTGGGAACATTCTGAAAGTCCCTGGTGCATCCTGTGCGTTCCTGATTTATTCCCGGAGAACGCGAGCCAACAGCAATGCAGCGGTTTTGCAGATTGGCCTTGCGTACTAACCCTATCTGATTCCTGAGGTGCGGGCTAAATCTGCGTCCCAGGTATGCATGTGGAATTCTCTTCGCAATCGGAGTCTGCAGCGCGACCTCAGGAGGTGAAACCAGTCCCGAGATCCGATTCTTGAACCTTACTTTTTCATCCAGGACATTTCAACCCGGTGGGTAACACGCAATCTCTGCTGAGGAATATCCAATTAAGCGGCGCTTTTACAAGGCCATCACTATTACCCAGATTGCTTTCCATCGCTTCCCTCCCCTCAAAGGCCTCCGGTGAGCGAGCAGATCAACCCGACTACCGCTCATTCCAACAACCCGGATATCAGATATTTGACTGCACAGATCCTTGGCGGATACATCGCCTGCATGCTCGTCTACGTGCAGTACAAGTCGCTCATAATCGAAGCGGAGGAGGTGCTGCAGCTAGCCGGCCCGGGTGTGCTCGACTCCGTCTTCTACACGCCCAGCGGCCCCGGCGGCATCTTTGCGCTTGCGCTCCCCGCCGGCTCCAACATGGGACGCGCCTTTGTGAACGAGTTCGTCGTGGACTTCATGCTTGGCATCGTCATCTTTGCCGCAGTGGATCCGACGAACTTCCTGCTCCCGCCGTCGGTGGGCCCGATGGTCATCGCCCTAGCCTAGTACGTCTCTTCACGATATCCGTTATCCCGCTCCGCAGCTGAGATTTATATTCAGTGGCGTCGCGATCTGGTCGTTCTCAGCAAACGGATGTGAGTTGATCACAACAAACACCATTTTTTGTGTCACTGACGGGCATCCGCAGTGGCCGCCAATGCCGCCCGGGACGTCGGTGGCCGACTCGCAGCGCTAAGCATATGGGGTTTGCCTGGTATGTCTCATTCGATCCCAGTGTCAATGTGACAGGTGGCCTAATAGAATGGCGAACGTATCAGCGGGTGGCGGGGCGTACGCCGCACTGGCCGCGCTAACCAATATTCCTGCCACTCTCCTCGCGTGTGTCACATATGAGCTTCTGCTCACCGACTCCGATCGCGGTGCGTACCTCAGTCTGCTATCCGGGCGACCCCTCGCTGAACACCGACTACATATGCAGTAATCGCGCCTGCACACATGGACGTGATCAACGCCCATAAGTACCACCGCAGAACCGGAACCGCACCGGAACTGGGAGCAGCGACGGGGAGAGCACGGACGCCAGAGAGCGATCCGAACTTTGATCAGAAAGGTCATGTCGGCAAGGTCGAACGAGTTTAAGGTTCCGGGAGTTAAACTTGTGACCCCTACAACCGCAGGAAAGTAAACAAGATGCATCCCGTGTTATTTGTGGCGTGCAACATGGGAAAATAAACTGGAGTTGTTTCTTAGCAATGCGACGATAAATGAAGACCACAGAACAGGAAGTAAGCAGCTGAGACAGCCGACTGTCACAGCACGAACGCCACAAGCAGCACATTCACCACCAGCTTCTCGAGCATGCCCTCCGCAACGAAATGCACGCGCGCCTTGCCGACCGGCGCGCCGCCCTCGGGTGCACGCCAGTCGGTGAGCAGCGTGACCTCCGCGTCCGCGAGGAGCACCGCGCCGCTCGCCTCGACGCGCGCACGCAAGCCCTCCACCGGCGCTGGCGGGGGCGGGGAGCTGTACGCGCCGATCATGGAGGGCATCTGCATCGGCGGGATGCTGCCCGAAGGGGCTTCGTCGAATATCTCGACAGTGCGGTCCACAGGCCAGAGGTACCCGCCCGCGGTCCAGTGCAGCACCGGCTGCAGCTTGTACAGCTTGAGCGCGTGGTACAGCATCGAGTCGCCGCCCCGCAGCTACGCAAGCGACCATGAATCAGTTACGCGGATGAGAACGAGGCACGAAGCACGCACGGACGGAACCAGCGACTCCGCGAGCAGCACGGACGGGTCGACGTCGTAGTCGTGCGCGAGGAGAAATGCGATGCGCCGCCCGCGCGACATCTGCAGCACGGGCGGCAGCAGGTCGAGGAACGGCTGGCTCGGCGCAAACAGTGGGTCCGCCGCACCGAACGACTTCGCGAAGACCGCGTACGAGATGGACACGCGGCAGCCCTGCGTGACGGCCTCGACCTCGACATCGCACGCGGCGAGCCACGCGGTCCACTCGAGGTCGCTCGTCGGCGCGGCGGTGTCAAGGCGCTCCTGATTGCCCTCGCCGTCGCGGATGAGCAACGAGCCGCCGCGGAAGCGGACGGGGAGTGTGACACTGAGAGTGGCAGCACGACCGTCGGCGCGCTGGGCGCGCGGCTGGGGCGCGAGTCGGCCGCCGGTAAGGATGACGTCTACGCGGTCGCGCCGCACGGTGAGATAGTGTCCGATAGGCAGCGTCGGGAAGAGGGTGTTCCGGATCGCGTCGAGGATTGGGTGGTTGGCGATTTCGAGAGATGCAGTAAGGGGAAGATTGGGCGGATAGTACAAAGACTCTGAGAGGTGGCCATCCGAGCTTGGGCCCTGGTGGCGCTTGCACGCTGCGATCAGCACATCGAGAGCAGGCGGGCTGCTATAGTCGATGTCTACAGGAAAATCTAGCGAGTGTGTGACTCCGGACTGCGAAGCGCGTCAGTGTGGAGCATCAGAAGCAATCGTATCGCGCACCTTGGACCTGAAGAACAAAACCAAATGCGACGGATCGAGCGGGATCCGCCCCGACACGCTGAAAGGGCGCGTCTTTGCACCAATTAGTCGGGAGACGTTTTCGCGGTAAATGAACTCGGGATCAAGGGTTGGCTCGTGCGGCGAGCGGTTCGCCATCGCGGACGGCGGGCGGGAGACATGTTCCACCTCAAAGGTCGAGAGATTCGGGCTGCGACTCCCAGTTAGGTTCGGTGTGCGGCTCCCAGTCATCATAGGCATCGGCATCGGATTCGGGCTCCGCCGCCCATCGGACGCCGCGCGAGCAGAGTGAGGGGAATGATGAGGGTGAGCGGAATGGGCGGAGTGGGCGGAGTGGTAGAGCGGGGTACTAGTTGCATACATCGCGGATAGATCACAGCCTGTAGAACAGAGGAGCTGGAACACGCTCCGCAGGGCAGATATATGCGTGGGGCAGATATATGACTCGGGGGAAGATAGCGAGATCGATAAATTTAGGCGGGCACGCTGAAGCAACGTGCTGGGGCCTATGATCCGGGCATACACCGGCGATTGTGGAGTGCGAGTGCAGCTTGTGCGCGGGGGAGGCGAACGCGTGAGCCAAGCCAGCGCGTAGAGACGGATCTTGACGGTGGAGAGCCACAACAAGCACGATCGAGAGGGTGTGATGATGAAGTTGATTATACAGCCAGTTTCAAGCTCGAAGCCGAAAGAGGTAGAGCCCTCAGAGGACCCACTTCCAGCGATGGTACTGAAGTTGAGGTTGCGAAATGTCGTGCCCATCATAACCGAGAAAAGGTCTCGTCAAAGCAGTTCGCGATGCAAGAAGAGACTTCACGGGCAGAAGATGATGCGACAGAGACGAATAGTTCAGATCTTATGGGTACGGAGCGTCGACATTCCAGACTTGTAGGCCAAGAACATGGACGAAGAGTTTGCGATTCCGAAGACGCCGCAATGGAGTCTGTTTCGGATAGTCCGAGACACGAATATGCTGGATGAGGACAGATAAGCAGAGAAGTTTCAGAGTTGCGGAGGCTCGGAGCACGCAGTGCGCACTGGCAGTGCAATCATGTCATCGCTGCTCAGACCCAGAAGGCTCCAGAGTGCAGAGGCTTGCCGCAAGCGAAGGCCGTCGTCGGGTCCGGGAACGAGGTGAGACCATGTGAGCGGCGAGACATGGCGGTTTCGGTTCCTGAGCTCACAGTTTGGAAAGCAGAGGGAGGGAGCGGAGACCACGGTGGGGCGGCCGCAGGGCGACGTGGCAGAAATCGGGACTTCGGAGCCGAAGTGATGGCGACACCGCCACCCCCTTTTGCATCCAAGGACACGGAAGCGACAGAACTTCAAGACTCCGCCGTGAGTTCCGCATACTAAGGCCTACTGGTGGAAGTGCGTGTAGAATCCCAAAGATGCCGCCTGCATCAATTTTTTTGTTCGCAACTGCCGGGCAGTTGTCGTCCGGATTTCAATCTCTATCTTTCAAATGGCTCGTCTGGCAGACCCAGCGACCGATTTCTTGTCCTGTATGAAGCCATCGAGATTCTATCGACTGGATGTCGAAAACTTGAAGCAAGAAGGATAACATTAAATTGATATTACTGATCGCCGACCCGCGGAGATCACCGCGTCGTGATTCAACACTGATTACCTCAGCCTGAGCGGAACACCGCTCATGTAAGCCCCTTCTTGTAACCGCGGTGTTCCAGTCCCAGGCGCACTGGGTGCTCACCAATCTTTTGGTCATCCTCATGCCGCCCCCTCGCTCAGTATCAGTATAAAAGACATCTCGATATCCGTACGCTCTCATCATTTCCCTCGACAACTTCCTCGAACACTAAATACCATTTAACAACTTGTCTAACAACGATGCCCATCATCACTATCTTCGGTGCAACTGGAAGCCAGGGTACTTCCGATTGCCTGAATTTTGATGCAATCCTCAACGTCAATCTAGGCTCTTCTGTCCTCAACGCTGTCCTCGCCGACGGAAGATATACCCCGCGCGCTGTCTCGCGGAGCCTCAACTCCGACGCAAGCAAGGCGCTCATTGCCAAGGGCATCGAAGTCGTCAAAGCCGATCTATCGGATATTGAGGCGCTCAAGACCGCCATGCGCGGGAGCGAGGCAGTGTTTGGTGTGCGTACCCCTTAATCTCACCCCACTTCCGGCTGTTGAATTCGGATTCTCCCTATTTAGGTCACGAACTTCTGGGATCCCGCGGTCTTTCCGGCTGACCCCCATGGTAAGGCGGAGATCACCCAAGGCAAGAACCTCGTGGACGCTGTCAAGGCGGTCGGGGTGAAATTCTTCATTTGGAGGTAAATATTGCGTGCGCGTAACAGTCCCGAACGACAACGATGCGCTTATAGCTCTCTTCCAAACGCTACAAAGACCTCGAACGGACTATGCAAGCACATCTATCACTTTGACAGTGCGATGTTTGATTTCGTCTGTTCCCCGCGTCGCTGATCTGGATACAACAGACAAGGCGATAGTTGAAGACTACCTCCGCGCCTCGGGCGTGCCGCATGCCGTCCTGCTCACTGGATGGTTTGCCGAAAATTTGTGGAAGTGCGCTCGACCGTGCCGCCTCCAAAAATATGTTGCTAACTGGTCGTTCGACAGAGTTGGCTCCATGCAGAAGACAGACACAGGATACACGATCCCCACTCCCAAATTCGGCCCGCAGGACACCCAGGCGGCCACCTGGGTCGCGCGCGACCTCGGCGCTGCGGCCATGGCGCTCCTCTCAAACTATACCGACCCGTCGAAGGGCGTCCTGGGCTCTTCGTACCCCGTCATCAGCATGCGGTTCACGTACCCGCAGTTCGCCAAAGCGATTGCAACTGGTGAGCTTGTGGTTCACAGCGCAGAGGGCCAAAATTGACGCCATCACCCAGCGCTCAAGAAGGAGGTCACCTCCCCGACGCCGCAGACTTCCGGCCTGGCTGACTTAGACGAAATGGTTGGTTACCTCCACACTGAGGAACACCCAACCTGACCCCAGCCCAGTTCCTTTACCAGGCGAAGATCGGGATGTATGTCGACACGCCCGTACCGAACCCCGCTTTGGTGGCCCTCGGAATGAAGTTTGGGACCATGGAGGAGTTCATCAAGACAGAGGTTGTACCGCGCTTTGCGTGATTTATGTACTAGCTGTACTGTACTATTTCGACCGAGTGTTCACGTTACGCGTTACATGACGCTCTGAACTGAACACTTTGGGTACCTGTTACGGTTACATTGAGCTTTTGACGCCCAGATAGGCCTAAAAGTGCGCAAAAAATCCGGGCGGCATCCGCCGGACTACCATTTAAGGGAATATTG
The DNA here is from genome assembly GCA_029282135.1 of Mycena belliarum. Classification (NCBI taxonomy): domain Eukaryota; kingdom Fungi; phylum Basidiomycota; class Agaricomycetes; order Agaricales; family Mycenaceae; genus Mycena; species Mycena belliarum. The sequence continues at coordinate 213,685 of JARJCN010000071.1, forward strand.
ATGTGATTGCCGAGAAATGAACACCTATAAAAATGAACACCTGGCGTTACGCGTTACATGGCCTGAACACTCGGTCGAAATAGTACAGTACTTCGACATGTCGGATAATCAGATTGCGAATTCATTTGCTTCCGTAATGACGGCGTACTAGATTCATGAATCATGTTGCTGCAGCAAATCAGACGTACCGCATGCGCATGGGCCAACTGTCACTTGGGAGCAGTTGGGGTTCCCGACAGTGCGGCAACGCCATGGTCTTTTTCGCGGTTGACTCGAGAAACCGTTCTGCATCCGGCGGGATGGTGGCCCGTAGGACTCTGCGGCAGTGTGCGCGCGCAACGCACCGCGGCGCACGCCGCAAACAGTGAACACCGAGGAACGTCAGGTCACAGCGAAGGTCGCCTAGATATCCGGTGCACTAGTCGAAGATCTCCGGGGTACCCAAAGGGCGCTGGTCTGCATCTATCAACTCCGAGATGGCGGGAGGAGTCAAGCTTGAGTCAAGCCGAGATCGTGAGACATTTAGAGTTGGTGACAGTTGCACGTGCCCAGCCGGCCGTCATCAACTACTACCGTGGCAGTGCAGCCAGCTTGCGTTGCTTGCTCGACTCCCAGCACACCACATCCGTCTTGCTCGACTTTGGCCATCTCTCGCAGCACCTCGGCGTCGCAATGTCCAACCGCCGCCGAGCTAACGCCACCGAGGCATGCCACCTTGCCAACCCAATGACCCATTCGCTCAGGCGGGCTGTGGCATCGCCTCTCAGCTTCCAATTTCCACACTGTGACAGAGTTCAGACGCTCGGTGGATTGATCTCCGTCTTTACACTCACATCCGCCGAACATGATGCGTAGAACGGTGTACCACGGAACCATCTCTGCTGATGAATGACAGGACGGACCCACAGCACTCAAGAGCACCCTCGATGTCTCCGACCACACCACCCGAGACATACACCCTCGCAGGTACTCCCTCCATTTATGCGGTCCTATTCTCCGGTGTGATGCGTTTGCAGGGTCGATCAAAGTTGTCGAGCGATTCTTCGATCTTCCTCTGGATTATTCCGATCCACTTGGAAGAAAACTCCGAATCTTTGCTCGAAATTTGATACCAACTCACAAGGCAAAGACAGCCCAGGAAGAGGATAATCTCCCGTATCGTACGAGAGAAAAATACGGACATTTATCACTATCGACATTCTCTACGCAGTGCTTTATCTTCAAGGCACGAACAAGTCCGTCGCCTCATTGAGCATGTCCTCAATCTTACATAGGTGGTCCTGGATTCGAGTGCGACCTGGAAGGCAGCCTGCATATTTCATCTGTTGTACGTTCGATCTTTTGACGATGTTGCATGCCGGTTCCTATATCTGATGACAACGAGTACAGATCCACGAACATGGATATCAGGCATGTATTCTCAAGAATTCCGTACCTCTCACTCATGTCAGTTCCAGACTCTATGGCTTGACCCACGAGGCACCGGACTCAGCACTCCATTTTCCGCGGAACTTGTAGAAGGCCAGAGCGATGCAGAAATCTTTAATTATTTGAAACACTTCCGCGCTGATAATATCGGTGAGTCTCGAAGCGCATCGCGCGGCTTGTGCTTATGCATACCGTAGTGAGGGACTGTGAAGCTATTCGTGAGATTCTGATTGGCAAGAAAGTTGATCCCGAGGCCCGCAAGTGGACGATACTAGGCCAGAGCTTCGGTGGTTTCTGCGCACTCACGTATCTATCTTTCTTCGAGCAAGGACTCAAAGAAGTCTTTCTCACGGCCGGGTTGACTCCGTTCGTGGATGCTCCCGACACAGTATTTGATTGCCTGATGAGCAAGTTCTTCTCGTTTACCCAAGGACACTAACAAATTGCGACATACAGAGAAGGTCATTGAGCGAAACAAACTCTACTATGAAAAGTACCCCAAAGATGTCTATAGAGTATGACTTTCGCCTAAGCTGTGATCGCTGTTAATGGTCAAAGACAGGTCCGACAAATCTTAAAGCATCTTGACGATAACCACGTCCGCCTCCCCAACGGCGGGCTTTTGAGCCCCGAGCGATGGCTGCAGCTCGGAATCGATTTTGGCATGCATGGTGCGTAATCATTCTTGTTTGACCTTACATTTCCCGCTAATTGGCGCTCTGGCAGGCGGCATCGACCGTGTTCATCGTGCGTTGGTTCCTGGATCTGACGTGTTCCGGCTCAAAGCAAACCAGAGCTAGTATTACGGGCTGCAAACGACCTAGAGTTGTTTAACAAGCTATCATATCGGCTGCTGCATAAAATAGAGACCAAACAGGAGTGCGACAGCAACCCCTTCTACGCAATCCTACACGAGGTTATATATTGCCAAGGGTGCGTCCATCCTTTTTATCTTGATCCCAATTCATTTTCTTTGCAATGGCCACTAGAAAAGCTGCGAATTGGGCTTGCTCGCGCATTCTCAATGACTACCCAGACTTCATGTGGGGCCATATGAAGCACGAGCCCGATCAGACCCCGATCTATTTTACTGGGGAAATGGTTGGAAAGCGCCCTGGTAGTCTTCTGTCTCTAACTCGACGGCCGTTTAGGTATTCCCCGAAATGTTAGATGAATTTCAAAACTTGAAGTCACTCAAAAATGTGGCAAACATGATCGCTGCGTATGACGAATGGCCACCTCTCTACGATCTAGAGCAACTGGCTCTGAATCGGGTGAAAATCACTTCTGCGACGTGAGTGTTTCATGGGTTCGCGTATTCTATTGACCGTGGGCCACTGTCAGTTATTTCGATGATATGTGCGTATTCAGATACTGTTTCGAGCTGGCTTCTGATTTCGATGCAGGTATGTTGACTTCCAGCGGGCGCAAGAGACCGCTGCAAGAATCGGCAACCTCGAGCAATATATCAGCAACCAGCATCTGCACAGCGCAATCCGCAAAGACCCAGCCACCATTCTCACTGTACTTTTTAAAATATCTCGGCGCGAGAAGGACTGAATTTACCAGTAGAGCGCTCAAGTACATAGAGCACTCGTCGTGTATACGGCTTTAAAACCGGGGCCAGTTTCAACCTGCTTGACTTCAATGATTCAACTTCAAGGAGTTTCGGCCGGTTTTGATGACAGAACTGCAAGAAATAGCAAACGGCGTACGTATAATCGAGCCGGGGCAGATCATAAATTGATACGAGGCATTTGTTTGATATGCAAGGAACACGCTCCGAGTCATGGAGGGACTACTCACGGAGGATTTTCCTTTTATAAAAGACTTGGAGATATTTGTCCGCCAGATTCTTCTTTGCCCACGCAGTGAACACCTCGTAATCTCCATCCTCGTCTTCATCCTCCTCGTCTTCATCCTCGTCGAGGGCATCCAAAAACATAACAAAGAACTCGGCGATATGAAACTCGTTCGTCGTCTGTGCGTCTTCCACCGTGCCCATGTTGTATAGATCGACGATGACGAACGAGTGATCGCCCTGCGAGCCTGTGCGGACAAAATTCGATGGGTGAAGGATGGTAGGGGCTAATCCCGCCCTCGTCATCTCCTCGACCGCGTGAAATCCTTGGGTAACCTACGTCCGTTGTCAGCTGTCTGTTGCATGAATATAAATCGGAGAGATGACTTACAGAGGAGTACATATCGTCTGTAAACCCATGTTCCAACACTGTGTCCAGATTTGGACCAGGAATGTACTCGAGGACGAGGACTTCGGCCATTTCCTTGGATGGCGTAGTGATCTGTTCCAGATCTTGGTGAGTCACGGGAGCGGGGGCACCAAGAAGCACTCGCCGTATCGCGCCCAAAGAAATATGGGATAGTGACTCCCTGGAGGGTTTTGAGGCATGTGTATGCCCACTCCTCTGTCGGAAAAAAGCCTGCCAGCTTGCAACGGCATGGTCTGGCATGTGACCTTGCCGGTGCTTTGAACCATGGCGGGCGGCCTTCAAACCACTTCAAAGCAGTTCGAAGGTTTGGTGGGGGTTTCAAGCAGTGGCATGGTGTGTCAAGCCATGTACAAATCATATGCTAATGTTGAGACTCTGGACAGCTGGATGAGAAAAGGGAGTGTAAAGAATGGGATTGTCGGCAAATCCAAATTTCATGGGATTCTTTGAGTAAGCATGTTCAGGACTATTGTGGGTCACCGGAGTCTATCTGCCGGATTGCCGAGAGGTGTGGAGCGCGGTGGGGCCACAACCCGGTGGCTCGACCAAGGTACAAAACTCAGGTGGGGTCGTCGGGGAATTTTACTATACCTGTGTAAGCGCGCGCGCCCACTTAATTCTCGGGCACTAGTAGTTCATTTGATCAGACATCTCTGACCTTCCAGTACTTAGTCCTATAACTAAGCAACTAAATAATAGTAATAGTATGGTAGTGGGCGAATGTGTAAGGTAACCTCGCTACACTTGGAAAAGGCCTGTGTTGAATCGACGTAGTACTTTTGTTACTTCTGAAGGACCGAGGCTTGACAGAGCTTGGAACGCCGCCGTGGCTTGGAACTTGTCAGCCAGGTTATAAGAGGTTGCAGGATTCCGAGCTGTGCGTTAGAAGCCAGCTAAAACCATGCGACCATGGAACGGCATGCATCAACTTCAAAGCCGATGGAAGCTGAATTGGATTTTTCCGACATCTTCAGGCGCAATTCTCTCCGGCCTCTGACAGCTGTGCACGGATTCCTCTAGGCCAGGGATGGGGCATAGTGAGGGTTGGATTATCTTCAGGACGAGGAGAGTGTCGGGCGCTGCAACGATTTTGGCCTTCCAGACGCGAGATAAGCTGCGCGAGAAATCGATCTGCAGCATCTGAACGAGCTCAACAAGGACAGGCTCATTTGTCGGCGGGATGAAGGGGAGGGGCCTCGAATGCGCAGCAGGATTCTTTGGGGGAACGGAAAGGCTAAGCTTGCACTGGAACCCAGGCTTCAGCGGTGCCTTTGATGCCAACGTACGGGCGGCTATCATGACGCGATAGTGCTGTGCGATTCCGTCGTCATCGAGGCTTCGGAAATTGGGCGCGGGAGGCCTCGGACCCCAAGGCTCGATCGTGTTGGGCTGCATGGTGGAAGGTTATCAGGATAGGAAGATGTGGGTCCAGTCACGCGCCGAGGCGAGAGGCCACACGTTGTAAACGTGCGCGTGATAAGCATGGTTGCCTATCCAGTAATGACTGCCGGGCGAGTCTCTGCTGCTACATTTATCAAGTCCTTGTCAACCCAGTCTTTATAGCTTGTAAGTTGTCAATCCAGACTCTTAAAAAACGAACTAACTGACATTTCTCTTGATGGGTTGCTATTGACGAGCCGCTGGCCCGCGTCTACTTGATCTAGAAACACTTAACGATATCTGGGAGTATCTGGAGCCATAGCTTGAAGGTACCGCTGACTGCGGTAAGTGTGCCCACCAATGTAAGTATACCGGTGAGACAAGGGTGAAAGTTGAAAGTTGAAGTTGAACGGGTTCCTAGTTTTGCGCTGAGTGGAAGCACCACCATCATGATCGGGACCTTCAGCCACTCAAGCTTTTCTCTAGCTCCGAGCTCCCTATATCCCAATCCTGTAGTATCAGTAATTATCCCCGCATCGCGAAATTCCCGCAACCGCGTACCGGGTCCGTGCGCGCCATGCCGATCTCCATGCCGATCTATAGCCACACGTGACCTGATAACACAGCGTGACCGTTACCCTCTTTTTTCACCCCCACCATGTTCTCCCTCCTCCGACTCCGCGCCCCTGCCCCTGCCGCCTTCCTCGCTCGCGCCGCTACCGCGGCCGTGCGCCCCCTCCCTGCGCTTCGCCTGCCGCTTCACCGCGCGCTTGCGACAGCCACCGAGGGCAGCCGGCGCAGCATGCCTGGGTACTACGTCTGGTGCGTCCCCTCCCCTCCCTCCCTGTGCGCGAGACCACCTGAGCTGACGCCGTCTCCCGGACCAGCCACAACTGTATGTCTCCTCTTTACCCGGGTGCCGGCGGGCTGTAGAGAGCTGGTAGAGGTGGTAGCGCAGACGAGCCGATGCTGACGACGTGGACAGGCCGGCGCGAGGGCCACTTGCGCAAGGACTGCAAGGAGCCGACGGTGTGCGTCGCGTGCGGCGTCGAGGGGCACGAGGTGCGTTTCCCTTCTTGCCTCCCCCCACCCGTCTGCGCACGATGAGTGCTGATGCTTGCGCAGCGCAAAAATTGCCCGAGCCCCGACCCCGCGCGCCTCGAGGCGCTGAAGACCGCGCCTATTAAGTGGTACGCCCGCCTTTCGTTTCCCCGTTCCCACCCTCGACGACGCTCACTTATGTATAGCTTCCGCTGCGGCGAGGAAGGGCACGGCCTCAAGGACTGCCCCGTCCCCGCCAAATGCTTCTACTGCGCGCAGGAGGTGCGTCTCTGCTCTTCTGTTCTCCTCCCCTACATCCCTTCCCGCTCCATTTTTCCATTCCGTCTCTTTCCTTTCCTTCCTTTCGATTGTTCCCCCTCCTTCTCCTTCCCCGCTCCCCTTCCCGTATTCCCCCGCCGCCCGCCAACCTCGCCAACTAACACTATCCCCAGGGTCACATCCTACGCGACTGCCCCACGCGCCCCCCGCCCCCGGTCAAGTCCGACGCAGCCCCCGCCGCATCCGCATAGGCCAGGCGCCTCGAAACAACACAAAACCAAAACCAACCGCATCCACATCACCATGCCCACATATTAGCTAGTCTCTCATACGAATTGACCTGCGCACCCCTGCTCTCGCTCCCCCTCGACTTTCGCTTGGGCCGCGTCGAGTCGATGCGTCGGCTGACGTATGCATGGGCTGCTCGTTTGTGCACATGCGACGCAACCTGCGCGACGCTGCGCCAGACCGACTGCCTCTTCGTCCGTTCCCAGTCTCTTATTCTTCCGTGTTCCCCTTGTCCCCGCCTGGCGTCGGCACTTGGGCACGCGGGACCCTCCTTCCGTGGGACCCTCCTTTCTTGTTTTCTCGTCCAGTTTTTGATCGAGCACCGGTGGTCGTGTGCTGTCCAGCATCAGAGCGCGAGGCGATATGCATATATGCCTGCGGTCCACCACTTCCCTCCCGATGACCAGGTGGCTGTGGAGATGGTATCGTCACAACTTGAACCACGCTCGAGTCTGACTCTGGTGCAGACACACACCATTCTAAGCACGGCTCGGCGGTGAAGTAGTTCGTCTTGGTGTTCCAACGCGAAGACGACCTGGCAGCCGCCCGTTCAATCCGGGCACGGGTCATGCGCGATATCGCAGATGCTTTTTATTCTGATCCGAAAGGATATCGAATTCCTCGGTTCAATTTCTCTGCGAGCGAGATTCGCGGTTCTCAGACTGCCTCCCTTGGCCGTCCGCTGTCGAGCAGGGGGCCCGGGGGTGCGCGAGGCGTTAATATCAATCATATGCATTGCCCACTTTTCCCTCCAGTGACTCTAACCTGCCCACATCACGGATCGCATCCTCATTAAGCACCACTCCGAGTCTGATCGATCTGATCTGATCCTATAAGTACGACGGTTCTGAGATTCCTCTGCTCAACTCAACGTATCAGCGGAGAGTCCTGTACTCGATAGAGGCGCGGTCTATCAAGAGGTGAAACTGTGGCTAAGGGCCTTCATGCCCGTAATACTTCAATCCAAGGCATCGTGCTTAGCCCTCCAAATTTCCTCAAAAAAGTTACAGTATCAATGCAGTATAGCAGCATGTTTCATTGCACGAACGGCAGATGGTTGGGGGAAGCCAACGTAGAACGTATGCACTTTGTTGCCACTTCACGAGCCTGTGGAGTAGAGGAACGAACCCAATGCGCTGATAGCCATTTGAGTTCCAGGTGGTTCGAACCTAGCCGGGCACATGTGGAAGGTCTTTCATTTTTGACCTGCAGGGCCCCTTTAGTATGTTTTACGAACGTCAAACGAATTCACAAGAGAACTGGCAGGCCGCCCGGATTCAGGAAGCAGGTTGGCAGTGAGTGGGTTTTGCGTGGGCTTTCCAGAAGGATTCGTCCACGTCCGTAAGAGCTCCGAAAAGGAAACATTGACAGGCTACAGCCCGAGGTCCTGAAGTATATTTTACATTAATTTAATGATTAAAAAGGTCTACGCGCGCACCTCATCATCCCCGATCCTATATACGCTCTCATCATCAGGAGGTGCGTGCCCCAGGTCCCCAGGGCGCCACCTGCTCTTATCAGCGCTGAGCGGCCGCGCCGCAGTGGCAGTTCGTTCTGAATCGAACGTGCGCCGATCGGGATTGCGAGGCGGCACAGGCGGCGCGCTCGCGGTCTTGCTGTACTTGCGTGCGCCGGAGCTGTGGCCGAAGCTGATGTTCGTGCCCGCAGACAGTGTGGACACGGCGGCGTCCATGCTCCTGCGCGTAAGGATGCGGTTGTTGAGCGTGAGGAGGAGGGTGTTGGCGTAGCTGCAGCCTGAAGTCAGCGCGCAAAAGCGCAGAGGAGGGAGGTACGCACATTCCGGGGAGCGCGATGGCCGGGCCGATGAAGAGCGACGTTTTCTGCGCTGCAGATTAGTAAGTTGGGCGGTGGGGCCGGGTGGGACGCACGGGGCGGGCGAGGGAGAGGCCGACCATGATGGCAGCGGTGCCGGCAGTGATGACGTTCGTTTCTACCGTGACCCGCACTATGCGGCGGATTGCGTCGCGCGTGGTGGCGACTGCCGTGGCGTTGTAAAGCTGGGTGAGGCAAGGAGGTTCGAGGGGTGATGCAGGGAAGTGCCGGTGAGACGTACGAGCACAGTCATGACGATGGCAATGAGGATGTCCGCGATTGCGGCGCCGACGACCCACAGGAGCGGGAGGACCACAGGCTGGATAGGCGGTCGGGAGGCGGCGTTGGAAATGAACGTTCGGATCCCGATGCCGACGCCGCCCGCGCAATGCGCTACTGCGATCTGGTGGACAAGTCAGAGGCGGCGCGGCGCAAGCAGTGTGGGCACTCACGAGCGCGATGATGGCAGAGAGCGGCCACGCGCTGCGGCGGATGACGAAGATGCGGTAGCAGAAGAACAACTGCACGAGCGTGACGATGATTGAGCCCATGATTGGTGAGTAGAAGCGCGCGAGGTGCCCTTGGGCAAAGCGCAAAATGTTGCCGAAGTCGTCGCCGAACCAGGATTTGACGTCGGCCGCGTTGAGGCAGATGCAAACGGTCATTGAGAGAAAAATGAAATAGACTGAATTGGGGGTGAGTTCGCGGGCATGCAGAGGGGGAACCTGTCTCACCGAAACATTTCATGGCGATGGAATCTTTCGGAAAGCACACGCGGTAAATGTCTGTTGAGAAAGTCGATGAGGAGGGCTGTTGCAGAGCGGAGAAGCGCACATATTTGTATCAGAAGGATTCCGTAGAAGAAGAAGTTGAGGAGCGAGCCGATGAGCTGTGACGATACTCTGCGAGAATAGGGTCAGGAGTGGGTTGTGTGATCCACGATCAAAGAGAAACGAACACGGCGCTATAGTCGAATGCCGGAGCCGCAGGTTTCGCGCCGTCTTTGGCTTGGTAGGACATTAGCTGAGGTGGTGTGGGATATAGTAGGGTATTGGGGCGCACGGAGCTTGAGAAAAACGCGCTCATTATATAGGTCCGCTCAATGAGACCGAATGTGAGACTGCTTCGGCCCGCTCAGGTGGGTCCGCTGTCCGTCGGAAAAATGTGGCGGAAGTGCGCGGACGAGAGTCGGCCGCCGCCCAGTCGGCCGCCGGCTGAGGGAGAGCCAAAACGAGTGGATCCGGAGTCTCCGATGGACAAAGGACGTCGCTTGCGCGGCTCGAAGTGACTCGGAGAACATGCCAAATCCAGCAAGGAGTGGCTGTCGCGGTTTGGTCACAGATCCTTCGTTGAGTCTTGATAAATGATAGATGATTCGGCCGATTCTTACTCACACCCGTATGACCTCCCGCCAGCGTTTTCCACTCGGCCCGTCCCTGAGCCTGCTGCCTAAGGCTCCCTATGTAACGGAACTCTTCCGCCTTTGTCCATGGTCTTAGTGATGTATATCGGCCCGCCGGAGCGCAATGGGCCCTGAAGTGGATTGAGGGAGGAGTGCTCAGTGACACAAGACGAACGGATGCACAGGAACAGACGTAGTAGGGTGTAAGAAAGCAGGATTTGCAGTGTGTGTTTGGTGGTATTGCCGCAGCACCGGCACTCGGGCCGGATGCTCCCGGTGAACATACTTGGTCTAAATAATTTGAGTAGATCGATACTATTCAAACTTTTTCAAGTATTCCATGAAAAAAAAAATAGCAGCAAATGTCTGGTGAGGTCGTTCCTCAGTGTACTTGAGAGGGCCACAGTCTAACAAGAATAAAGGAACGGAACAAACCGAACGTCGCCGGTAGTTGTGTGGCTCGAACCCACCGGGCACACGAAGATTCTAGCCATTCTTACTTCAAGCCCGTAACATCTGACTTTTCATCCATGGCATCGTACCCCTGAGCAGTAGGCTGAACTTGCTTAAAAAAGGCGCACCTAGCGATTGATCCTCAATTACGGGTGCGTATGTGTTCGTTAAGCTTGAACTGAGCTGACTTATTGAATGCTGGCCTGCACAGACGACCTTCAAGTTGAGCTGGCACTTCAGCGAAATCTTTGCGCTCGACAGATTGACCCGCAACAAAAATCGGTATGACATGATTCCTAGTTAGCCATATTTCATAATTCAAGCAAGGTATGAACTCATCGTCTTCGCGGAAGTAACAGGTGTGCCTGATCTCCAGACACCTCATTTTCTTCACAGAGTTCTTCAGCCTCATCTTCTCCACCACAGATCAGCGCTGTGAGCTCCACCACCTTCCAGATGTCCCTGCTGAGGTTCTTCCGCCCGTGCATCTAGCCTGTCCAAGGGCTCCTCCTCGTCCCCCTCTAAGAAAGGAGTTCAATCGAACCATTCTAAGGAACTCGCCCTGTTGATCCGTGATCATCTGTTGCGTAGCGCGATCAATTAATCCAGGGAGTTCGGGAAGGTTCGGGTCCCTGCGTTGGTCTGCTTTATGGCCAATCGACGCGGAAAAGAGTCTTCTGCAAGCGGATGTAGCAATGTCAGTGGCAACAGCAAACCGGACCGATCCCGTTCATATGGGTGCGACGTGACGTGCGCCTATCAGCTTTGCGGACGGCAGCGGACCATGGGCGGGCTGCTTGCATTGGCGTCGAGGACCCAGGCCCACCTAAAAGTTGGTCAACTCCGTCTCTGTCGGGACGGCTAGCTCAGTGGATGATGACAGTTCCCTGGCGATCGCGAAGAACAGATCCGGAGTGAAATAAGGGGTGGGCCGACCCAGCAGTGGGAAGGAGTCAGGACCGGTTGCGCTTGAGATTTCTGCGAAGAGTTCAGTACCGTCTGGGCGCGTAAGTACAGCAACTTCAGCTTCCTGCCCAGAGATCGTATGGGCCGCATCCCGGGATTGATGAGGTTCGTATTATCAGGATCGCATTGGTTCCCCGTCGGTAAGCTTCTTGATCAGCACCGCCCAGTCTGTGTCACTTTGTGGGCCCAAGGGTCAAGACCAGCTAAGGCAACACCGAGTTTGTGCCGTCAGCCATCGGGAAAGAACACCGGAATGTTCGGTACATCAAGTTATACAAGCTACGCGGTTTTGCCTCGCGCTACTACACGGGGCGGCGGCTTCATTTGATCCGACAAGACTGGAAGTCGACTCTTGTCACTCAATTGCTCAGCAGAACGCACCATATGCATATCAGTCAGCAAATGCAGAGGACGAAGGCATCCTTGGGTGTTGCTCACCTATTGTTGCAGGTTGGTTGCAGGCCGTCTGCGCCGTTGAAAACTCATGATGGTCCGTGGAAAAGCAGAGGGTTGCCGTATCCGGATGACTGATCAATGTATGATCGCCGGGTACCCGGCTTTCCCCGCCTAGGGACGTTAGCCCAAGAACATCGACAGCGTTCAAATAGCTTACACGGAGCGGACTTATCCATACCCTCGTAGAGACCTGCCTCCTGCTGGTATGATGCTACACAGCTCCGACGCGTGTACTCTGAATCTACTTCTATCGTTCAATTCGGCTGCGACGTGACACCCCTAAGCCATTTTTCTTCTCGATTTACCTGAATTTCTTTTGCTGCGAAAAGGTGTGACTTGATGCAAAAGATACAGTAAATGTACCCAGATGAACGCACATGATGGTTTACGACTGAACCCGACCCTGAAACCGTACTAGTCCAACAATCTGTCGGATTGTCCTTGGTGAGATCAAATTCAACGGCTGATGACTCAAAAGCGAGGACAACTTGAGCTTATATACAGGTGATCAGAAAAGGGATACGCGATGCGAGAACATCCACATTGATTGGTGCGTGGAACGTTGACGCTGTTGGCGTTGGTGCATTCCTTCCATTTCGGATTTACAGCTCCCGCGGCGAGCAACCAGAATCAAGACGACGGTGGAGCGAGTTCGAAGCATGGGTGTGATCTGGATAAGGAATTAAGGGCGTGGCATAGAGCATAAAATGAATGGATTTACTGTGGAGCCTGCACTATGCTAAGCCAAGAGAGGTATTGAATGCGTGTGTGAACCCGGCCTCGGGCTCGGGCTCGGAGTCGGAGAGGTCGGGATGTGCGCTGCGCAGTCTCACGATCAATAAACTCTTCTGGCAATATGAAGAGATAAATAGTTCCTCTCGTTACCGCAAAGTAAGTCAAGCCAATGACACATACGATATTATTCATAATTCGGCACTGCGTAGATTATGTAAGACTGCCATTTTCCCCCAAGTCTGCGATCTTCCCTTTCGTGCCGTGGTTGGCAAACTCGGGGATGCTACGGGTAGATGGATGGTTCCGAGTGTGCACCGGAGTTGTGTCCGCAAACTCCGGTTCTTCTTCGATTGTGGACGGAGATTTCCGGGCGCAGTATAACTAACTCACTGGGGAGTCGGTTGGGCAAGAATTAGGTCAAGCTCAGACGCCCGTTATCGTGGCAGTGAATCACTCGATGGGACTCTCACAGCGGCTTATCGACGTCGTGATTGTTTCTTAGTATGAGGTTTTATTATAAATCGAGCTTGTATTACTGTTACAATATCACTGAGATTGACAGCCAGCTTGTAGATCTGAAACTACTCTCTTCTGTTATCTCCACTTCAATCGACGTTATTTCGCCCCCAGGATTCTAACACCGGGACTCCTGGATTGTCTTGATCAAAGGCAAATCAGTGCCGAGCCGCCCCGGATCCTTCCGATACATGTCACATCAGATGACAGTGTGACCGGCGTCTCCTCTCTCCTGCCACCACATATTCCCTGTGTTCACTTTGTCTGGGCATGAGAAAGCAGGGCAGCATAGCCAGATATACGAGAACACCTCAAGATCTCACCTGCGACTCTGCTCGCCCATCATCAACCGGTGGAAGTCGACAGCGAGCAAGTCCTTTCGGCTTCCAACTACCGTCCGAGCGCCCTCTGGAGCTGTCTGTTTATGGGCCTTACCAGGATCAGGCTATACTGCTCGAGATACAATATATCCATGTGAGCTTCCTCAAAGACCTCGGTGGCCCGAAATCTCATCTGAAGCATTTCCGTTCTTGCTTCACTTCACTACCTTCGTCTGCCTCTCTCGTCGCATTCTAGGTATCGACTCCCAAACGCCGAACTCATAACCAGACCGAAATCTTCCCCGGGAACTGAACACACTCTGTGCCTGCTATCGTCGCGTTACTCATCTTTGGCTTTCGGACCCGGCACAAATTACAATAGTGGTGGTACTCCGCGGGGCCGTCAGATAGCAGCGCTTCAAGCTCGGCCATGCCTGTCCTGCATTCGCTCATCAAGACTTCCGTGGAAAGGTTCAGCCTCGCAGCACGGGTGCTCATCTCCTTCGTGAACGTTGGCAGATGTGGCGGCGGCGGGACCCACAATATGGCGGATTGCAGTGCAATCGCGGCACTGATGCGGGCGAATACACCTCCAGGCCGCGTAGACTCGCAAGCAGGTCCTCTGTCCACTCGACACTCCGCTATAAGTAAAAGGCAAATTGCCCGTCGGGCGTCTCGTTCTGTGCTTCAGATTCGGCGCTGCGTAACGAGTGGTCAAGCCCACAAGATAGCGCACACCTTCGGATAACGCGCGCGCGGTCATGGTGGCGCCGTACCGTACGTTGGTTCTTGGCATCGGCTCAACATTCAGGCGTCGTGGAAGATACTCGATGCGCTCGTTCCTCGGGCGGCGGCTGCGCCACAGAAGGTCTCCATGTCATCTGCCGTTACCCTCGCGCAGAATCCATGCACTTCTCCACTGGCCCGCAAGGAGCGCTAGAGCTGGTTGTCGGAAAAAGTGGTTCTACGCGTAGTTGCGCACACACATTCGACTCGGAAGATGATCACGCCTGAAAATCGGTGGGTGCGAGGTGGCGAAACGAACCTCTGAAGCCCTGATGCCGTTCATAGACTCGCAAAGGCTTCCTCGACGACGTCGCCTAACCATGCCTGGGGCAAGTTCGTACCTTGAGCGAGCTCTTTAATCCGTGCCAACTTCCAGGGGGAGATGTGAACCACGGCACGACGGATCTCTGTGGAGCCGGCCCGCTCAATCTATTCCAATCTGACCCGTCGTTGGGCATCTATTCGATTATCTCTCAATGTCATTCGTGGGCGCCAGGTTGAGGTCTGAGGTCCGTGCCGTCCTTGCTCCACTGAAACGTGGCTTCCAGCCCAACGGGGTCGTATCCAGGAAATCGGAGCCAGCGTGACTGCGCGCGCCGATGCCCAGCCTGGAGGGCAGGCTGATTGTCTTTGCAACGTTCCTTGCACTGGCCTTGTGATTCGTAGCCGACGCGGGCGGCCCCGCAATCTCGATCGGATAAACGCGGTTGGTGGTAGGAGTGGTTCGTTGACCGTTCCTCAGGTCAGTCGTGGTCAGTCAGCAATCGTCTAATCTGCAATCTGTCGCGTCGCGAGCCTCCTCTTAGGGCCATTTGGACTAGTCCCATCGTGTCCGATGGACACGTCCAGTGGCACCCGATTTGGACTGGTTCCCGAGATGCTCAATCATATCACGGCACTGCCCAGAATAACCCGGCGACGCGCGCCGGTTCGACACGGAATAAAAGGCGCGCGCGTTTGGCTTGTCGACCAACCCACCTCGTCTTCGTCCCCTCCTCCCAAAGCACCACTCTCCAGACAACCCACTCCACTCTGCTTTCATCCTCGTCTGCATCCTCCGCGATAATGCACTCCACACCCGCCCCCATCTCCACTGCGCAGCGCGTCGCTGAGGCATCTAGCCCTGTCGCCCACACACACGAGACCGAAGTCAAGCCTGTAAACCACAACGGGCCCCAGTGCTGCCACTGCGGCTGGCGCGGCGGGGAGCACGCGTGCGTCGCTCCGTCCTCGCGTCTCCGGGCGTTCAGCCAGCTAACTTATTCTTTTCTGCAGATCCAACTGCCCTTTCCGTACGCGAATCTATGCTCGTTCTGATCTCGTTGCTGACCTATCGATCGCAGGGTAATGCCCGCATCTCGGACTTCCCGGCCGCTCATGCTGGCTAAGATATCCTTCTGCCATGGTGTACGTCAGACACCGCCCCCTCACATGCGCTGTGGGCTCACCGAGCCGCGCAGATCGTCGTTCGCGCTTTCAATCTGCTACACCAATCTGCAACTGCTACACCATCACGTCTCGGACTCTGCTCTCGCCTGCCTGATTGCCTAATTCGCGCGCGCCGCAGCATCTAATTGTAACACCACGTACGGTCTCGGAAGGCATATTATTGACAGATCATGTACTGTACTTGTATATCATACGTGAAACAGCGATTCCATCGACTCCACTCTATCCAGCCTCGAGACCTGATTGTCGGGACTCGTGATCGTCCACAGACGAAGATAACGACAGTGGCCAATTGGAGCGCGAGATCTACACATATCCGGCGGCTGCGCTTCTCTTCTGCCTGATATCATTTGCTTCCGCGATCTTCCCGTACCCGTACCTGCGGTATGTGGTCTGGTCACCGGTCGGATGCGCCATGTGCAAAGGTAGCTGACTACCTTCTCTTCTTCCACGCAGCGAGCCCACTGGGGCCCACTGTTAATATGTTATATCAATACTTGCGGAAAGGAGAGCATCTGATGGCTATGCGAACCTACTTATTCTGACTAGAACAGTCAACACAGTCCTTACACGCCCCCATATAGGGGTCTTAGTCAGCGCTCATGAAATGACAGGCGGAACATCTAGCTTACAGCTTACTATATAATCATAATTCAACATGTCAGTGAACATTCGAATTGGCTCCGGCTACTCAGAGCCATACCTCGGGATTTTCCAGCGCGTGCGCCCATCTTTCAAGTTCAACGGCTATCAGTCAGCGTGCATGACGTGACAGGCCAAACTTCCAGCTTACTATTCAATCGTAATTCATAATTCAACATGTCAGCGAACATTCGAATTAGCTCCGGCCACTCAAAGCTGTACCTCGTCCTCTTGCCTTTTGGACCTTACTGATACTTTCCTGCCATTCAAGTCCGCGGTTCCCGCACGCACGGGTGAGAAACCACCACGCGCTAGGACTCCCTCAATTTACACTGCCCGGCACGCGAGGTACATCGATGCCGTTATTTATATAGTAGTACGCGACGTTCAGTTTCTGAAGCGTGTATAAAACCGCTTCCAACGATTAGTCAGCGGAGTTGCGTCTGTCAACAACAAGGCAAACCCCGACGGCTACTCGGACGACGGAGGCGGAAAGCGATGCGAATTTTGGGTGAGCATCACGGATGGATGTGGGAAAGTGAGACTCGATTATATTTGAACAGGATACGCGGGCAGAGGGGAGAAATGACTGCGGCTGCCATGGATGGTAACATGCTGAGTGCTGAACACTGAGTCTCCAATTTCTCCCAGACGTGTGAACTTCGGATGCACGAATCGAGTGTGGGTGGGGAACATCTGGTTGCCGAGATACGATGCCGCGTCCCCGGTATTTCCAACTATGAGCTCTGGGTCTATACAGTAGGCCGGAATAACCCGGACAGTGCCGCAAGAGTGCTTTCCGACAGGATCCCCAAGCGGAGTAATCGTGTCGTGGGAGAGGTAGCGACGGGTAGCGAGGGGCGCGCCCCGCCTGATGCGCGATTGCCGAGGCTTGCGTCTTGGCGCGGAAGCGCGGATGTATATTGGTGCCTTGATTCTTGATGGAGGTCGTTCTTGGGACCTCGACTTTCGAGCTCACTCAGCGCCGAGCGGCTCTGACTTTCGTTTTCTCGTCCTCGGAGCGGGTTATCACCAAAGCACCGCGCAGAGTTGCGGGTGCATTCTCTCACCCAAGCATTCCCGTCCTTGAAAATTTGCCGGTTGCCGTGTGCGCGCCTGATTTGACGGGTGTCAGAAGTCAGATAAATGTATAATGTCGGCGTCTCCTCCTAATGTAAGACCATCGACCATCGGGGATGCTGTACGGCCGCCCGGGACTTTCCGGCTCTTCCCTCCCCGCTACGTAGGGGGATCCTGCTGAGCGGATGAACCCACCAAAAAGGCGATTGGCGTCTCACACGGTCCTATAATCTATGTTGTAGCTCCACTGCCGACGTCGTTTGGACTCAGAACGAACTGCGCATCAGACTGCGCACGCCGCATCGAGTCTTCTGGATTTGATACTTCCCCGCATTATTCAATGTTACCGTACTTGGCATCTCCGGGACGCTTGTAAGTTGTTTGACATATTTCCCCTGCGCTCGCTAAACGCCAGGACGGCGTCTCCCGCTCGAATTTGATCATGAACGTCGTGGGTGATCTGGTGCCGTTCGCCGGGTAGTTCAACTGGTTGGATTCAAGTTGGACTAGATACTTAATTACTGATTGCATATTATCTTGTATCGAGTCACGGTGATATCCGGTTGCCGCTCGCGGTCGAAAAAGCGCGCTTGTTGTAAATATGCGCTACATTATTACTCAACGTTCAACTCTGATATGAATTTATGTTTCAATTTATCTTCAGGAAGGTGCGGAGACGATCATGACGAGCATGTAGTAGAGATGAGAAAAGTCCTTGCTTGGGAGCGAGGTCCCAGGGACTCCACAGCTAATTATACGCTCGCGGAAAGGAGATTCCGGGCGAGCCAAAGAAATCACGAAGTCGGAAGGTAACCGGTAACCAATTGAACCCCACCTTCGGCTATCGCCGAGATTCCAGATCGTGTGCTAGTCACGTGGGAGACACGTCCTTTTCCTTTCCCTCACGCTCGCTCAGGCTCTTGCTTTTCTCCCCCAACATTTGCGGTCCACCACGGTGCTATCCAAATGCATGTACTCAGAGGTACTCGGAGACCCACAGTCCGCTGCTTTGACGCCGTCACGCACCTGCTAATATCAATGCAGCGTAGGCTTTGCTGGCAGATTTAACGCCGCCGCGCGCGACGTAGATGACTTCGAGAGAGCTCAGCGCATGGAATATTGCACCTCAGAGCATTCACCGTTCCCGCTAGCCGTCCGCCGCGCACTATAAAGAAACCGCTGACATCTGGCAATCGCCGCGCTTGAGTCCTTCGCCGGTCGTTACTGTGGAGTTCGTCTTATAAAACCCACATCGTCCCGTCCACTTGTCGGTTACTCTTGGGTCTACTTCTGCATCCCTCATCACCTTCTGCGTAACATTTCGGCCGTCCCGTCCGGGGCCATTTCCTACCCCGCGCGTCACGGAGGGCAGCCCTCGTCTCTCGGAGGCAACAACCCGACTCTCGGAGTGAACAACCCGTCTCTCGGTTACAAGGGCCGCACCGCATGTATTACCCGTCGGTCAACGAGGTTCTGTATCCACTTCACCCACTGATGGCGCCTGCGCGCTGCTTGCAGCGGGCGATAAATTGCGTAACACCAAGTTGGCCATAGCTAGCGCTACTTCAACGCACATGACCGGTCGACTAACGAGTGCTCAACACATCATGGCACCGCTTGCCATTCAGCTGTCTCTACTTGTATCGTTCTGCCCGCCACGGATTAAAATCCCGAATCTTCAAGCCCATAACACTAGTACTTGTCACTGACCGACCAGCACGCCATCTAGCAGCGCCCTCCGTTTTACATACGCAATATATAACGGCAACGTCGCAATTCTGTCGGTCAAATCTAAACATATTGGTCCGATGTTCAACGTTCCATCTTTCCACGGTCGTCCGGTTTCTATGATCATTCGGTACGTGCTACATCTATCCGCAGTTTGGCATTTCGGCATGCAACCAACGTAATGCTAGTTTCTCCCGTGGTGGAAGCCCAAGGACATGCTGTGAGCTGATAGGAGCCCGGGAATCAAACGACTTTGCGAAGCTATTCTCGCGGTGGGGAGGGGATGTATAGAATGCTGGTCAGATCTAAATAGGATCTCGTGAACTTTTCCAGCCACATGCACGGGGCATTACCACCCGCTCGGACTCAGACTCATTCAATCTCACCCGCCACATCATCGGACTGGTCAGGTCTCCCCCAAATCATATGCACAATCCATGTATGAAATCTACGATGTCGCGATTTCGTCGGTCAAACTTGTCGGACCGAACTCCAGTCTTTCCGACCAGCTACTTCTCTGTCGATCTCTTGCGACGCTAACTATTTCAGGCTGCGCCCTTCATGTCGAATGCAAAGCAACGGGGGTGTTTCCTGTGCGATAGCGTATAAGTCTTGGGGGCTATGAAGTCTAGAATCAACTTTGCCAACTCTAGATGCGTGCTGTGCGTGAGTCGTAAAAGAAGATGGCACTGATCTACACTAGGCAACTTGGGGCGCGCTGATCCCAATTCACGCTACGAAGAGTAGATACAAAATGCAGTTCGCCCAGTCAATAACACCAAGCCCAGATTCATCTAGCAATGATGTAGAAATTCTTGAACAGCTTCAGGATTCAGGACGAGCCATAGCCAGCTTGGTTCACGTTGGAGCCCCAAAGGCCCAGCGTGGTCTGCAGATTCCGCATTATTTTGAGCAAAAGAGTTATTGAGGTCTTCAAGACTTTTTGGACAACATGGGCTCCCTTGGTGTAGTCTCTTGAAAACAGACGCTACAACATTTTGAGCTCGTGCCTCGCTTGTTGTACCCTTGGTGAGGAGTCCGATCCGAGCCTACAATCATACTACTGACGTCGGGCGTTGCGCAAGAAATCCGGAATCAGAGGCGAAGTGCAGGAGTCATTCGATACTCGGGTTTCAAGCAGCCACTTTGAGTTTCATTCCAAGCAGATCGGATGGTGCCCAGATCGCGCCGGTCGAGGACTCGAGGAGTGAAGGAAAGAGCAAAGAGTCACGAGTCACGTCACCCTAGGGAGCAACCGGCCCGAGTGCCGAGCGTTCCGCCAAACAGGACACGCAAATGAGTCCAACCTGCTTCCTTCTTGCTTCCTTCCATCATCGCGTTCCTAGCTTTTCCTACTCTTTCTGTGCATCCGTTGGTCTCATATGGTTCCTACCTCAGACACCTCTGCAGGTCGTTGCTAGCACACTCCGGTGAGCCGACATACATCCCTGGGGCAATGCACAAAGGCCGCTGGCGGAGGGTCTGGAGCAGGAAAACGCTCGAAAACGCCCAGGAGATTATGTACATGCAGGAGAAGGAACTCTGTAAATCCTGTCTTTCTCTATCCTGACCTGGATCTGCGACCAATGGTCTCGAGCCGCTCAGACGGGGCGCCCTTTTCCGTCGCAGAAGTCGGACCCACTCGTGTAACTCCACCAGGGCTAGTGGGTTGGCGGAAGTGGTCTTTCATCTCACAAGCCTCTTCCGCGCACTTCCGACACGTTTTCCCGACCCACAGCGGGCCGAAGCACCTGTCAGGCTCCGTTCCCGTCATGGTTCTCAGACATGTCTCATTGCGCGGACCTATATAATGCGCAGGTTTCTCTCGGGCTCTGCAGCGCCGCAGTTCCCCCTAATCCCCACCACACGACCCATTTGATGTCCTACCAATCCCAAGACGGCGCGGATCCTGCGGCTGCGGCACTCGATTATGGCGCCCTGTTCGTTTATCTTGGATCGTGGATTACACAGCTCATTCCTGACTCTATTCTCGTAGAGTGTCTTCTCAACTCATCGGCTCCCTCCTAAACTTCTTCTTCTACGGAATACTTCTGATACAAACCTGTGCGTTTCTCCCGCTCCGCATCACCCCCCTCATTGACCCCCCCCAACAGACGTTTACCGCGTGAGCTTTCCGAAAGATCCCATCGCCCTGAAAAGTCTCGGTGAGACATACCGCCCCTCTGCATGCCCATGTACTGACTTCCAATTCAGTCTACGTCATTTTCTTTGCAATGACCGTCTGCATCTGTCTCAACGCGGCCGACGTTCAATTCTGGTTCGGCGACGGCTTCGGCGACACCTCGCGATTTGCCGACGCGCACTTCGCGCGCTTCTACGCGCCCCTCATGGGCTCCATCATCGCCATGCTCGTGCAGCTGTTCTTCTGCTACCGCATCTTTGTCATCCGCCCCAGCGCGTGGCCGCTCTCCGCCATCATCGCAGTCGTGAGTGCCTACATTGCTTGCGCCACGCCGTCTAGGCTGACTTACCCTCAAGATCGCGGTAGCCCAATGCGCGGGCGGCGTTGGCGCCGGGATCGAAGCCCTCACGTACATCAACAACATACCGGGTCTGCAGCGTGTGATCCTCCCGACCATCTGGGTCGTCGGGGCCGCAGTCGCGGACATCCTGATCGCCACGGTCATGACTCTCCTCGTACGTCCCGCCGTCACTTCCTCACATGATCCCCTCAACCTATCTCCCTCACCCAGCCCTCCAATGCAACGTCTCTCGCATCGGCGCGCGACACACTTCGGAGCCTAGTACGCATTACGGTCGAAACGAACGCTTTCACCGCCGGCACCGCCGCCATCGTGCTCGGTCTTTACGTCGGCTTCCCCGTACGTCCACTCCCCTGCGCTTCAACAATCAATTAACCTGCAGCGCAGAGTACGACGTACTTCCTCGGCCCGGCCCTCATGCTTCCCGGAATGTGCGCACTTCCCCCCTCGCCTACCCTTGCGCGCTCTAACTCGAGCTTGCAGCTACGCCAACACCCTGCTCGTCACGCTCAACAACCGCGTCCTTACGCGAATGGCCGTCCACGCCGCCGCCGCGCGCAAAGCGACCACGGGTCCGCACTACATCTCGCGTGCAAGCCAATACAGTGGAGCCGCGAGCGCGCCGTCCGTGCCGCCGCGCAACCCCGATCGGCGCACATTCGATTCGGAACGCACTGCAATCTCAACGCGGCCGCTTAGCGCTGATGAGAGCAGATGGCGGTCTGAGGGCAAGACGTACCCTGCGGATGATGAGAGTGTGTATACGATTGAGGATGATGAGAAGAGCGCGTAGGCTTTTTACACCGATGTACAATACACTCGGACAATTCGCTCCATGGATCCAGGATTTTGAGCTTTTGATGTTTTCTTTTCGGAATCTGAGCGGCTGCTTTCTCTTGAGAGAGCGTTCGAGGGTTGACTGACTTAGTCTTTCCATGTGTTCGGGTGGGTTCGAACCACCCGCCTCTGAAATCAAATGGCTATCGTCTACAACTGTTCCGTAACGCCGTTCCTCTACTCCACGAGCTCGTGAGCTGGCAATCAAGTACACGGGCTTTGCTTTGCTTCTCCCAACCCGAAGTGCCGGGGTTCGCGGAGATGTTCACGAGACTCGTTGATTTCCCGATATATATGTGCCCATGTCCAAAACCCATAACCTGCCTCGCATTTGAGAATACGTCTCCCAGTCAGCCTGGAAACCTCCGGGCTCACTCAGGTCAATATATCCACGGTCACGACATATCTAAGATGAAAACAGCGGATGCTTTGAGGTTATCACATGTGTTTGTACCTACGGACGGGGACAGTTTTATAGAACCACTTGGTTTGAAGAGGCACTGAGATTCGCAACCAGTTGAGCTTTATTTCGCGGTGTAGTCCTGCCGGTGGAAAGTGCGTGAGCTTCGCATAGTGAGTAGCGAAGGGAGAACAACAGCTTACCTTGCCTCCGAACTTCTTTGTGAAGTCGAGTATGAGACGCGTAAGGTCCTTAGGACACTCATAATGCAGCGCATGCCCACGACCCTCCAGCCAAACACATTCGAACGTCTTGAAATGAGGCCGCAAGACTTCCTCGATGTTTTTCACAGCACCCATGCGACCCTCGTCAGCAGTTCCTTGGATAGTCAAAAGTGGAAGACCATCCCCTCCTGCCTTCCAAAGAGCCTGAACGTCCATCGGTCGATTGAGACTAAGATCCATGATCTTGGGACTGAGGGAGTGCCCTAGGTACAGTGACTTGACTCCAAAGGGCACGGTGCTAGGCTGAGCGAACAGCTTGTCCGTGAACATAGCCGAGGCTGTCTGAAACGCGGATACATCGTCTGTGGACAAAAGACCGGGAAGAGCGGCAGCGAGGTCGGGCGCGGCGAGGGCGCCCAAGAGCTCGCCCGTGCAAGGTACTCCAGCGAGATAGATCACACCGGAGAGCGTTGCTGGCGGCAGATGGGCGGCAACATCGGTAGCAACCGCAGCTTGGCGCAAGTCAGGACAGGATAGAACTCGACAGTGAAACGGACGCACCACCCATACTCCTGTGGCATGAGGTATCAGTCAGCTGCTGGGTGCTTTTATATCGTAGAAAGCCCTTACCATCCAGCGAGAACTGGCCTTTTCAGCTCAAAGGCATCCATGACCACTTTGAAGTCCTCTGCGAATCTCTTCGAGTGGTAGGCTTCTTCAGTCGTTGGTTTGCCGCTACGTCCGTGACCGCGGACGTCGTATCGGACCTGTAGTGTGATGTTTAGCACGCAACTAGGCACCTCGTAATGGAACATTTTACGATGTACAGAGTCTCGAGGAGCTGCGGATCAGCACAGAGATCGTCGTATATGCAGCCACTCAAGGTGAGTCCCGCGAGGAGGACAAGATGGAGATTCTGAGGAAGCCCACTGGCCTCAGCGTAGATGGATGTACCATCCGATGAATGGAGAACTTTCACGTCAGTTTGGAGGGAGGGCATGATATCAGATGAATGCGGAGGACGCTTGAAGTTGTGCATAATATATATGCCCCTCGTTTCGTGCTACGGCTCGGCTCGGCTCGGCTCGGCTCCACCTAAAGCCGAGCTGACTAAAGGAGCTGACTGAAGTCGGCCCAGACCGGCACCGCTTAGCCGCTTGTAACCGCCAGATTGTAACGCGGATTTGGGCTTTCTATCTAGTTTATGGTCTGCTTCAATGGTAACGCCAAATTCCTATCGCGCGTGTTGTCCACGGGGCGGGATTAACAGCTGTGACGTCACCTTCAAGGTTGCTTTGAGGCGTTGTCGAGGCGGGCGCTGAATGTTGTTCAACCTTGAAGCTTGACGTTGACTTGTTTTTCATTATCGATGCCGAATGCGAGCGGATACAGAAATAGGGCGAAGAATGTAACTCAATCTGGATACTGTCGGTTCAGATAAATAAATTTGTAAAAGACGGGGGTTTCCATTTAAGCTAAGGTTGGAGCAGAAACCTGAAATATGATCGTCTCAAGTGTTTGTGATTACCAGCTTCCCGGAGCCCTCAGCTACTGGCCGGGATGAGGAAAATCAAACATAAAGTAGAAATGACTGACGGTCGTAAATTGTACAACGCTCTTTTGACTGTGTTGAATCTCTTGAGCTTCAAGCTTCAAGTCTAAGGCTCAAACAAGAATTAATGCTGGTGAGCTTACATATCATATCTTTTGAACTGGCTGTTTTCTAGTCTATGAAGTTGCTTTCCGGGATATTTCATTCGCATTTCGGAAGAATTAGTGCATTACTCAACACTGGGCCAGATACACGTTCCCCATCTCGAGGCCCGTGCAAGAGATTTGGTATTGACCTTGTTTCTCTTCTCCTTCCACTCGATCGTGCGTGGCACCGTTGAAAATGCCGAGGTGCCGGTGATGATTGCCACGTGACTGTCACACCCTCTTTGCGACCACGACCACGAAGTCTCAAGAAATCAGCGACGGCCGCTTGGATGCGCTTTCGACTCCCAGAGGTCACTCACCGAGATCTCAGCAAGCCACTCCCCACAGATGCAGAGGACCAAGCCATCCAGGTAATCCTCTGTATCCCCATCGTCGCCCTTCGCACATCCTGAGACGCCCGGTAGTCCGCCAGACGAGACGCGATATTCGCCGGAATGTCAGCGGCATTAGTCTCCGGTGCGTCTCACTCATACCATCCTCCTGTATCTGCTCATCACACGCCAGCCGTGATCGGCTCCCGATTCATGGGCTTTGGGCGCGTCCAGATGATTCTGAGCGGAGCGGGTGCGATGTTCCCTTTCAATCTCCCAGATCTCTTTTGAACTACCCCCCTAGGCTCGGGTGCGCTTTCGGGCTACTTCTTCAATCAGGTATGACGCCGTCTGCCGCCTCTGCCACCTCAACATGGTAGGCTGATCGTTTGCCAGGCATTTGTAGCGGCGAACTTGGCTGAGATTGAGAAGGAGAAAGAACGTTTGTCGGCGCTGGGGATCCAGGCCTTCGACAAACCTCGGCCACAGGATTGACTACAGCACTAAAACACCGCACAATGCGACGATTCTTGCGGGTGATATCGCCACACGAGCTGAGCCGCGCCTGTAATCACACCTCTCGTATCCAAGCACCGCGTTCTCATTCTGTGACTTGCGCTTCTCCGGGCCGTGCGCCTTCGCTGCGGGTCGCGCTCCTGTTCTGCATAACGCCGTCTAACTCTATACGAACGCGATTCCGCACGAAAACTACATCATCTTTTATTTCTAGAGGCAAATCGCGTCTCTGTGAAAGCACCTTCAAATCCATTCACTCTCGGCTTCCGAGAAGCGAAACGTTAGCAACATTTGAGCACCCAGGTCATCCAATTGCGCAGTGGTGGTGGCGTCAAGAACCCGATGACAGCCCGGCAGCCAGCAGAGATGGCTTTTGAACGGGGGCGCGGCGCCATTGTCGACGCGCGAGAGCACGAACGCGAGGTAGGCGCTGTCCGCGAAGCGGAGGAGTGACTGGAAGCTCGCGGAGCGAAGCCGGGGTACGAGCTCGCTAGAGCCAGGCGCGAGTGTGAGCCGCGCTAGGAGGGCATCCGTTATGAGATGCGAAGCGATGCCCCCGCCGGTGGCCACCGTCTGGTGATCCGAGATCGCGAGCCGCTCCAGGGAGGACAGGCCGGAGAGACATGCGAGGAGCTCCCCGTGCGTGATGTGGACGTCGTAGATCTCGAGCACGCGAAGGTGCGCGTCGAAGGAGGAGCGTGCGGAGAGCGCGAGGAACGATTCTTGGGGCCAAGTTAGCAGGAGCCGTGGATATTCGCTGGATTCTAGTTCGATCTTGTCCAGCGAGGGAAGGGTAAGGGATTCGAAAAGGCCACCGAGCGTCTGCTCCGAGTGGAAGGGGTAGAACGGGTCGACCACTTCGACGAAGAGGATACCGATATCGGATGTCACGGGCGGGATGTCATATTGCAGAGCTTCATCTGAGGGTTGGTCGACGAGACTGAACTGTAGCCGAAGCTCCCCTGCGCTAGGTAGTCGTCGAGCCAACGAGATGATGATGGGAAGCTCGAGCGGCGTGAGAGCCATGCACGTTAAGCACCAAAGCTGCTCCAGAGGGAATCTTCCCAGAGCGCTAGCAGAATCGCCGCTATAGGTGACGTCTGTTAGCCTCGGCGCCACCTCAAACACCGTCATGTCCTCTGGCCCCTCCTCCGACACATAGATCTCGAGATAATCGAGGCGCGAAAGGCGCCCCGCGATACCGGAGAAAAGAGCCAAAACCGGCCCATCACACCCGATGGCAAGTTTCTTCCAGCGTTCAGAATGCGCCACCAGAAGTGCGACTACCAGGGCGGGCGGTAAGCTATCGAAGTCGTTTCGTATCGTGAGGATTATGGAGGCATTCCCTCCGCGCTCTAGTGCGGCTTTAAGCAATGTTGTGACCCGCGTAGGATTCCGGAGAGCCGGTCGCCACAGCACACTATCCAGGCAGATGTCGCTCCACAGGGACGGGGTTCCGACCGCTATCGCATGCCACCGAGAGCACACCTGTGACAGCTCGAGAAGGGGCGCATGCGCAAGACGCCGTATCTCGACCTCAATCGACACGCTGTCGTGTGTGTCGGGGAACGAGGGGGTAAATGCGTGCCAACACAGCGCGAAGATCTCGGCCAGTAGTTCTGAAGGGAGGGTGTGTATCGCGCATGTGTCAGGCGACGAGAGGTATTGAGGGCTCTGCATGTGGAGCTTGCCTCAACGATCAGCCTTCCGTGGGCAACCCCGCCAAACCGAGGGTGATCGAAAAACGGTCGGAAGACCGATTAGAGCCGACGCGACCGTTTCTAGACCGAAGGACCGTTTGCAGCACGTGATGTTGCCACCAACGCCGCAAAGCCGTTGCACCCACCCATACCAAACCCATACCGCCGTGGCCAGCCTCGCCTCGGCACAGGACTATACCAGACCAGAAGACGCGTCAGTTGAAGCGAAACGAGCACCCATCTTGTTGAACGCGCCGCAAAAGATCACTCGGGGGCACGGACCGCTCGAGCGCTCGTCGCTCGAGGAAGGATCTTGAAGGGCAAGAAATGAGCGGCACGGCAGCGCACCCGAAGAGCGGAGGCGGATAATGCGCTACAAGTGGGTGGGGGCGGACAGCAGACCGTCCGCTTCAGACCCTGGACAACATTATGCAAGGTGCGTTTAGTATCTAGTTTCGTTATCTGGTTTCCGGCTTCAGCCCGTGTCCCCCCGCGAGCTCTGCGGAGAATGCACCGCGTGTTGCGTGTTGCGCATGCGTGTTGCGTGTTGCGCATGCATCCCGCGGCCCCGCCCGCCCGCTGCGCTTCTCACACAATGCGGCGGCCCGCTGTGTCCGTGTCCGAGTCGCGAGCGGGGGCGACTGAGGAACGCGCTCACGATGCCGCGTCTGAGGAATGCCCCCGCGGCGTCGAGAGCGCGTTTCTTAGACGCCGTCGCGCGCGCTGGATTTGCGTACGGCGTACAGCATTCGCGCGGGTTCGTGCGAGCGCAATGCACGGCGGATGCCCACCCGTGTCCCGCGCAAGAGCGCCGCCACGCTTGCTCGCTCCGCCGCCGGGCTCTTGGGTGCGAGTTCGCACTCAGTGCATGTCGGCGACGCCGCACTGCGTGAGCTCTGCACTCGATTCCCCGCAAGTGCACTCATATTCCGGGACGCTGGCACAGGCTGGTGAGGTCTCCGCATGCCGCGCGCGCATCGACACTCGCGCGTTCGCGTGGTGCTCTGTGCGCGCGGCGTACTAGATCCGCTGCTAGTGCACGCATATCCTGATGCTGGCGCGGGCAAGCGAGGTCTTCGCGTGCCGCGCGCGCATTGACACCCACGCGTTCACGGTGTTTTGTGCGGGCGGCTTGCGGTAGTTTCTGCAGGCAGTCTCGACCGTGCAAGCAATGCTTGCCGTCTCTGCGGCCAGTGCGGGCTCTGGCTCTGCGAATTCTGAATCCGCAGATGCACCCGCATCCGGTACGGGCGTGGTCCATGGGTAAGCAGATTTCGCTCACGCCCCAGATGCCCTCTGCGCGCAGGTACCCGCGCGCTTGCGCGGCGGCTTGCCCATACAGCCGTCGGCAAGCATGCTTTCTGCACAGGTGTTGGGCAGCCAGTGGGGACCGTGGCGCGCGAGCGGTGTATGTTGGCGACACAGCAAGCTGTCGCTCCGGCGTCTACGTGTGCGCCACGAGCCCCCGAGCGTTCGCTCGCCTTTCTGTTATGACAGGGTCCACGGCGTCCAGCTGGCCGGCCAGCGCGCGTGCAGATGCACTTTGGCTTTATGACACACCGGAGCACGGATGTGCATGCACCCTCAGTCCAGCCCGCCCTAGCTCCCTTATTGTTGATCAGGTGGCCCTCGTGCGCATTCGTTGGGACCGAAAACGACCGCGGGCGTGAGACCGACGTACACCCAACGGCGCCATAGTGCTCCCACCGCAGGTGCTCGCGCGCTTCGATGATTTCGATTTGGTTACCCGGCACCATGGATTCCTCCCAGCCACTCTCACCACCATAACCTTCCCAGAGATATGGAAGGCTCATTCAGTCGATGTACGCACTCATTCTCTATGATAATTCTGTTACTACTTGGGATAGATACTAGGAATACATATGTTTGGTCCGTTTGATCCCGTCGCTTCAACACCAGTTTCTGTTCCTCCAGCTGACTGCACCCTTCTGAAAGATTAATCGGAGATTCATTCGATATTCCTCGACCTCCCGTTTTTTTTTCAAGTTTTATTTCTTTCAAAGTAATGGCCCCATAACTCCGCGAAGATTGCACTTCCACATCCGGAAGTACTTTCAATATCTGTGCTTGAAGGCACGTTGCAGCACTAAACCCGGCCTCAATAGTCGGCGCATCATCCACATAGGTATGTGATTGTGTTAAAGGGTGGCGGGTGTCCTCTCATGCCAATCTTGCGCCTATTTACCGAGTTGATGTGTCGCTTACAATGTTACATCCAGGTTTGTTGTTTGCAAGGACTGCCCATCTCGCCGGCCACCCATAGGCTTTTCACTCTGGGCAGAGCTATGCGGGATCCAAAATATGGCTAGAACGACACTTCTACGCTGCAAGTACTCGGATTTACCAGTGATCCCATCAGGGTAATCTCATTACCGAGTCGGATACCGACGCTTGGTACTATTGCGTCTCCGCAGGTGCTTGAGTCTTGTTGCTGGTGAATCACCTATTCTATCTTGACTGGCCAGTGGCTGCTGATATGCAAACATCATGCTTCATCTACAACAATCAAAATACCTGTATATTGCACGGTCAGTCCCTTATTTTCACCTGAATTATTAAAACATTCATGGTCCCAAGGATTGATAGATGGTTTTATCTCCAACTCGTCTTGTCGTAACTCTGTCAACAGGTTTAGAATTTCTCTGTCCCATGTTGATTGTGCCGTGTTCACAGAATCGGCAGTGAATTCTGAAATTACGCGCTGGGGTCCTTTTTCGATCACCCTGAAACACCCCTCATTTTCCTCGCTGTCTGCGACCATGTCCGTATTTGACCCTCCCACAGTGCTAGAGACTCTGCGGTTATCGACGACGGGCCAGGTTAAATTCGTCAAGGACTGGAAAGCCTCCGTAAGCAAAGTATCTCCTACTTATCTGTGCAACGGATAACACACAATGTAGACTGCAGCTCGTGTCGCCACTTGGATGAAATCCGTCCCTCAAAATCTTAAACAGGATCTTCAGCTTCAGCGCCAACTGGAATGGGAGTCAAACATCCTGGAATATGTCGGTTATGTCTACAAGGAGAGCCGGCATCATGAGAACTCAAATCAAAGCGGTCCGAAAAATCTGCGCAAAGGAATCCTCATCTTGGGCCCTCGGTTCGTTCCTCCTGGCCTGCTAGATGCCCGAAAGCGCGACTCTACAACTGTCCCCGCATCTGCCCTTTATATCCGCCCATTGAATGTTGTCCATCCGTTCTATTATGACAATCTAGCGCAATGCCCTCAGTGCAATTCGCAGGACGTTGGGTGGGATGGCTGGACTGGGGCTGGCTCTAGAGACGTGCATGGTATTCGCTTTGAAGAGAAGGCAATCGGATACCAGCTGCGTTGCAACTCCTGCAAAGACAAGTACGGAAAAAATGGCTCCGATTTCGGCACACGAAACGAGCAAGGGGAGAAGCTGGGCTATTCATTTGCCACTACCAACACGAAGTTCTGGAGCAGACGGGAGCACTGGGAGATCCCACGTTGGTTTTTCCTTGCTTATCTGCGCACGACACTAATTTTCAGTGCTATAGGCGGCGTCCCATACTTCTTTTACCGCTGTTCGTTAACACGGGAGCTGTTCGACTTAATCACAGAAGTCAGACCATCCACCACGTCCGGGAAGCTCTCCGAGAATATTAAACGTCTGTTATTAACTCGTACACGGCAAAACTGCTAATTTAGACTTAACAGAACTTCATCTTCTCGAATACAGGCAGCGTCATCTGGAGTATTTGAACGCGTTCAAGGCACGCCTCACACCATCCCTTGGTCCTGACCATACCCCGCTCGAGGCCTTCTCAGCGCCGTACGACGGAACAGGATACAACATGAAATCGATCACAGACGACCTGATCACTGATGTCTTTCTCGAGTTCTGTAGCCGCACTCGCATAGAGGAATGCGGCAGGTATCTACGTACACTGGAAGGTGCACATTTAAGTCTTCCTAAGAATCTTCGAAGCGCTAACGCAATTGACAGCCATCTGTTTGAATCTTGATAATACGTTCAAGGCTGCGAGCAAGGCAACAGTTGTGGATCCAGCGAAAGCGCACACCAAGCTCATGAAGGGCGGCATCCTCAGTGTTTTGAATGAGCTAAATCAGATAATTTCTTGGGTATGAATATTCTTCGTACCCTATCTACTATGACTCTGACCCCGCCTAGCGCTTCTGCCAATCGGGGTCCACAACAGAGATTGTGGAGCTGCTTGAAGGCTTGAAGACACGACTCGATCTGTTAGGCGTCAACCAGCCCGAAATGGTCACCGTCGACAATTGCTGTCATGTAAAAAACCAGATTCTCGGGGTGTTTCCGCACATCAAAGTCCTCTTGGACGTATACCATTTTATGATGAGGTATCTTCTGTTCTGTTCATATCCGGTAAACGATCTGAATATCTTGGCAGATATGCGGCTGTGATTATCCGCGGCATCAACAACGCTCACCGGAGTGAGGTTCTCAAAAATATCCGTGATGCAGTCATCAAAGTGCCCTCCACCAAAGATGCCCCCGCGGAATATTGGCCGCAGCAGGATCAGGAGCTCCGACTTAAAGCAGCTTTCGACAAATGGGCTGTACGAGGCGATGTTTGGTCTGCAGCTGCGCAGAATGTGTGCTCCAATCTTCCATCCTTTCGAATAAAACTGACCGGTGCTCGGTAATCAAGGTCCACGTCTCGCAAATGCAGCACGTTGCTAAAGGATGTCTTTCCCGGCCGCGCAATGATATTGCCTCCGATGGGAGCCGCATCGAGGGCTCCCACAAAGGCTGGAACAGCTTACAACGCTCCTTCGCCAGCGGTCTGGAGCTCCAGACGGCGCTTGGTCATGATTATGTTCTGCGGCGCAATATCCGTGTCGCGTTCAATGGTAAAATCAAATCCGATGACCCATTCATCCTGTCGACATTTGGCTCTCATCATCTGGCACTTGTTGACCGTGTTGCCGATACATGGAACCAATTTTTTCCTACCTCCGCAGGCGGCTCGTCTTCCACTCTGTTGCCACGATTAAAGGACGTTCAAAGCGGCGAGCGGTTCGGCCTTGTGAATTCTCCGCATTCCGATACCTTTGGAGGCCTGTATACAATCAAGCCCGAACCAGATGACGCCTTGCTGGAAGCTGTCAAGGACGATCTCGCTCCGGAGGAACAGCAGGACTTGATACATGAGCTGAACTTGAATCTGGATCCAGCTCTTTTCTTTGAACCAATGCCGCGCCCGGTGGAGGATGGTAAGCGTTCAGAGAAGGTGAGCGACTGCATTCAATGTCCTTCAGGCTCTCAATCTATCTTGTTAGGATTCAGGCGCCAGCCTAACTGTCGTGGACAGTGAACTCGCAGTAGTAAGGATATTATACCCAGCCTATATACTACTGAACTCACACTTGCCTGGAAGGGTGTTGAGTCTGTGCTTCCGCACGGTATCAAACGCAAGGATCGTACCGGGTCTATCACAGTTTCGGATGCGCTCACGCAAGAAGGGCATGGCGGAGATCCGAGTCCAGAACCGAACTTGAAGAAACTCCGAGTTGATCCCCCGGCGGTAAGCTGGAAAGCAGATCTCTTCGCCTGCTGTATTAATGCGCCAACAGGCTCAGCTATACCCAATATTTGCGCCTCAACCCTTTTCAACAACGGCTTCCCCGGCTCCGCCGATGAATACGGTCATCTCCCTGTCGGAACTGAACCAGCCGCTCTTGCGGCCTATCCAACAAGCGAGTTTGCCGAAACTTACGCGGTCTCAGCAGCTCTTTGCCACCTCCACCGGAATAGATCCTCGCGCACTGAAAATTGAACAAGGCGCTGAGTTCTTCCTCCTCATGGATATGCGCAAAGAATTCCAGTGGAAGTCTTTCGAAATGACTCCGAGAAGGTGGGCCGAGGCTGCGGCTGTTTATAACGACAGGCTCCAGAAAGCAGCAGGAGGCTCTGGACACGTCACTATCAGGAAGCATCCTCGGGCCCTTTTAGATAAGATGGGCGAGATAGAGCCAAAAATAATCCAGCGTATTGCGGATAGCAATTACAAGTGTGCGTCCGTTCTCATTAGGCGCAGAATCTGCAGCTGACTATGTAATTCTGTTCAGCGGCCAAAGGATCGATGAGCTTTTGGTCCGGACACTGCAACGCGGTGTCCTTCATTAAAATCGAACCCAACAGCATCGATAGCACTTCCACATCATCGGAACCGAAGGCTGTAAGCGAACACTGCTTCGTAGCGGTTCATTTAATGCTTACAATAATGCAGCGCAAGCACCAAACCTGTACACGCTGCCTTACAATCAAGTACCCCGGACCTTCGGGGTCGGCTGAAAATCACAAGAAGAACTACTGCTCCGACGGGTTCAAGCCGAAATTGGCTGGTGACGTTGTTGCCCCTTGGCCACTTCCAATTGGAATCTTCACGAACGGGACTGACTTCCATCCATTTGCATTTCTTATGCATGTTCGGGAGGTCTACGAGAGACTGGTTACTGACGGCACCGAGCCCGCCAACCTCAGCCTCGAACATGATGCATTGCTAAAGCTTCTGCAGTCTCGTATCATTGTCGACAGCGCAACAGGAGCCGTGATGTTCAAGCTGTTCACCGCATTCGCAATCCCAGTCGCCGATGGGGTTCCGGATGATCTCACCATTGATTATAATGGGTCGACGCACTTATACATCAACTCCCTTCGCGACAGTGACACAGAGTTGATTAGCAGCTAGCTAACTTAGATCTCATGTTTTATCTACTTCTTGACTCGTCTTGCGGTTGCTTGCGGTCCACCATTTGGTTCGGCATACAGTGTGGCAATGTTGCTGAATTTCAGGGTATGGAATCTAATAATTGAGTGGCACTCAATGCACAACC
The DNA here is from genome assembly GCA_029282135.1 of Mycena belliarum. NCBI lineage: Eukaryota > Fungi > Basidiomycota > Agaricomycetes > Agaricales > Mycenaceae > Mycena > Mycena belliarum. The sequence continues at coordinate 247,777 of JARJCN010000071.1, forward strand.
TGAGCCTGAGATACTAGGCGGACACGATTGCGGCACAAGCACCGAAAGTGGAAAACCCTCGGTGCCGATCACCATCTGGATTGGGAAAACCCTCGCCTTCCAGAGGCCGTTTCCGGGCATTGATAACCCTCGGAATGACCGATTTCTCTCCGTGGGCAACCCCGCCAAACCGAGGGTGATCGAAAAACGGTCGGAAGACCGATTAGAGCCGACGCGACCGTTTCTAGACCGAAGGACCGTTTGCAGCACGTGATGTTGCCACCAACGCCGCAAAGCCGTTGCACCCACCCATACCAAACCCATACCGCCGTGGCCAGCCTCGCCTCGGCACAGGACTATACCAGACCAGAAGACGCGTCAGTTGAAGCGAAACGAGCACCCATCTTGTTGAACGCGCCGCAAAAGATCACTCGGGGGCACGGACCGCTCGAGCGCTCGTCGCTCGAGGAAGGATCTTGAAGGGCAAGAAATGAGCGGCACGGCAGCGCACCCGAAGAGCGGAGGCGGATAATGCGCTACAAGTGGGTGGGGGCGGACAGCAGACCGTCCGCTTCAGACCCTGGACAACATTATGCAAGGTGCGTTTAGTATCTAGTTTCGTTATCTGGTTTCCGGCTTCAGCCCGTGTCCCCCCGCGAGCTCTGCGGAGAATGCACCGCGTGTTGCGTGTTGCGCATGCGTGTTGCGTGTTGCGCATGCATCCCGCGGCCCCGCCCGCCCGCTGCGCTTCTCACACAATGCGGCGGCCCGCTGTGTCCGTGTCCGAGTCGCGAGCGGGGGCGACTGAGGAACGCGCTCACGATGCCGCGTCTGAGGAATGCCCCCGCGGCGTCGAGAGCGCGTTTCTTAGACGCCGTCGCGCGCGCTGGATTTGCGTACGGCGTACAGCATTCGCGCGGGTTCGTGCGAGCGCAATGCACGGCGGATGCCCACCCGTGTCCCGCGCAAGAGCGCCGCCACGCTTGCTCGCTCCGCCGCCGGGCTCTTGGGTGCGAGTTCGCACTCAGTGCATGTCGGCGACGCCGCACTGCGTGAGCTCTGCACTCGATTCCCCGCAAGTGCACTCATATTCCGGGACGCTGGCACAGGCTGGTGAGGTCTCCGCATGCCGCGCGCGCATCGACACTCGCGCGTTCGCGTGGTGCTCTGTGCGCGCGGCGTACTAGATCCGCTGCTAGTGCACGCATATCCTGATGCTGGCGCGGGCAAGCGAGGTCTTCGCGTGCCGCGCGCGCATTGACACCCACGCGTTCACGGTGTTTTGTGCGGGCGGCTTGCGGTAGTTTCTGCAGGCAGTCTCGACCGTGCAAGCAATGCTTGCCGTCTCTGCGGCCAGTGCGGGCTCTGGCTCTGCGAATTCTGAATCCGCAGATGCACCCGCATCCGGTACGGGCGTGGTCCATGGGTAAGCAGATTTCGCTCACGCCCCAGATGCCCTCTGCGCGCAGGTACCCGCGCGCTTGCGCGGCGGCTTGCCCATACAGCCGTCGGCAAGCATGCTTTCTGCACAGGTGTTGGGCAGCCAGTGGGGACCGTGGCGCGCGAGCGGTGTATGTTGGCGACACAGCAAGCTGTCGCTCCGGCGTCTACGTGTGCGCCACGAGCCCCCGAGCGTTCGCTCGCCTTTCTGTTATGACAGGGTCCACGGCGTCCAGCTGGCCGGCCAGCGCGCGTGCAGATGCACTTTGGCTTTATGACACACCGGAGCACGGATGTGCATGCACCCTCAGTCCAGCCCGCCCTAGCTCCCTTATTGTTGATCAGGTGGCCCTCGTGCGCATTCGTTGGGACCGAAAACGACCGCGGGCGTGAGACCGACGTACACCCAACGGCGCCATAGTGCTCCCACCGCAGGTGCTCGCGCGCTTCGATGATTTCGATTTGGTTACCCGGCACCATGGATTCCTCCCAGCCACTCTCACCACCATAACCTTCCCAGAGATATGGAAGGCTCATTCAGTCGATGTACGCACTCATTCTCTATGATAATTCTGTTACTACTTGGGATAGATACTAGGAATACATATGTTTGGTCCGTTTGATCCCGTCGCTTCAACACCAGTTTCTGTTCCTCCAGCTGACTGCACCCTTCTGAAAGATTAATCGGAGATTCATTCGATATTCCTCGACCTCCCGTTTTTTTTTCAAGTTTTATTTCTTTCAAAGTAATGGCCCCATAACTCCGCGAAGATTGCACTTCCACATCCGGAAGTACTTTCAATATCTGTGCTTGAAGGCACGTTGCAGCACTAAACCCGGCCTCAATAGTCGGCGCATCATCCACATAGGTATGTGATTGTGTTAAAGGGTGGCGGGTGTCCTCTCATGCCAATCTTGCGCCTATTTACCGAGTTGATGTGTCGCTTACAATGTTACATCCAGGTTTGTTGTTTGCAAGGACTGCCCATCTCGCCGGCCACCCATAGGCTTTTCACTCTGGGCAGAGCTATGCGGGATCCAAAATATGGCTAGAACGACACTTCTACGCTGCAAGTACTCGGATTTACCAGTGATCCCATCAGGGTAATCTCATTACCGAGTCGGATACCGACGCTTGGTACTATTGCGTCTCCGCAGGTGCTTGAGTCTTGTTGCTGGTGAATCACCTATTCTATCTTGACTGGCCAGTGGCTGCTGATATGCAAACATCATGCTTCATCTACAACAATCAAAATACCTGTATATTGCACGGTCAGTCCCTTATTTTCACCTGAATTATTAAAACATTCATGGTCCCAAGGATTGATAGATGGTTTTATCTCCAACTCGTCTTGTCGTAACTCTGTCAACAGGTTTAGAATTTCTCTGTCCCATGTTGATTGTGCCGTGTTCACAGAATCGGCAGTGAATTCTGAAATTACGCGCTGGGGTCCTTTTTCGATCACCCTGAAACACCCCTCATTTTCCTCGCTGTCTGCGACCATGTCCGTATTTGACCCTCCCACAGTGCTAGAGACTCTGCGGTTATCGACGACGGGCCAGGTTAAATTCGTCAAGGACTGGAAAGCCTCCGTAAGCAAAGTATCTCCTACTTATCTGTGCAACGGATAACACACAATGTAGACTGCAGCTCGTGTCGCCACTTGGATGAAATCCGTCCCTCAAAATCTTAAACAGGATCTTCAGCTTCAGCGCCAACTGGAATGGGAGTCAAACATCCTGGAATATGTCGGTTATGTCTACAAGGAGAGCCGGCATCATGAGAACTCAAATCAAAGCGGTCCGAAAAATCTGCGCAAAGGAATCCTCATCTTGGGCCCTCGGTTCGTTCCTCCTGGCCTGCTAGATGCCCGAAAGCGCGACTCTACAACTGTCCCCGCATCTGCCCTTTATATCCGCCCATTGAATGTTGTCCATCCGTTCTATTATGACAATCTAGCGCAATGCCCTCAGTGCAATTCGCAGGACGTTGGGTGGGATGGCTGGACTGGGGCTGGCTCTAGAGACGTGCATGGTATTCGCTTTGAAGAGAAGGCAATCGGATACCAGCTGCGTTGCAACTCCTGCAAAGACAAGTACGGAAAAAATGGCTCCGATTTCGGCACACGAAACGAGCAAGGGGAGAAGCTGGGCTATTCATTTGCCACTACCAACACGAAGTTCTGGAGCAGACGGGAGCACTGGGAGATCCCACGTTGGTTTTTCCTTGCTTATCTGCGCACGACACTAATTTTCAGTGCTATAGGCGGCGTCCCATACTTCTTTTACCGCTGTTCGTTAACACGGGAGCTGTTCGACTTAATCACAGAAGTCAGACCATCCACCACGTCCGGGAAGCTCTCCGAGAATATTAAACGTCTGTTATTAACTCGTACACGGCAAAACTGCTAATTTAGACTTAACAGAACTTCATCTTCTCGAATACAGGCAGCGTCATCTGGAGTATTTGAACGCGTTCAAGGCACGCCTCACACCATCCCTTGGTCCTGACCATACCCCGCTCGAGGCCTTCTCAGCGCCGTACGACGGAACAGGATACAACATGAAATCGATCACAGACGACCTGATCACTGATGTCTTTCTCGAGTTCTGTAGCCGCACTCGCATAGAGGAATGCGGCAGGTATCTACGTACACTGGAAGGTGCACATTTAAGTCTTCCTAAGAATCTTCGAAGCGCTAACGCAATTGACAGCCATCTGTTTGAATCTTGATAATACGTTCAAGGCTGCGAGCAAGGCAACAGTTGTGGATCCAGCGAAAGCGCACACCAAGCTCATGAAGGGCGGCATCCTCAGTGTTTTGAATGAGCTAAATCAGATAATTTCTTGGGTATGAATATTCTTCGTACCCTATCTACTATGACTCTGACCCCGCCTAGCGCTTCTGCCAATCGGGGTCCACAACAGAGATTGTGGAGCTGCTTGAAGGCTTGAAGACACGACTCGATCTGTTAGGCGTCAACCAGCCCGAAATGGTCACCGTCGACAATTGCTGTCATGTAAAAAACCAGATTCTCGGGGTGTTTCCGCACATCAAAGTCCTCTTGGACGTATACCATTTTATGATGAGGTATCTTCTGTTCTGTTCATATCCGGTAAACGATCTGAATATCTTGGCAGATATGCGGCTGTGATTATCCGCGGCATCAACAACGCTCACCGGAGTGAGGTTCTCAAAAATATCCGTGATGCAGTCATCAAAGTGCCCTCCACCAAAGATGCCCCCGCGGAATATTGGCCGCAGCAGGATCAGGAGCTCCGACTTAAAGCAGCTTTCGACAAATGGGCTGTACGAGGCGATGTTTGGTCTGCAGCTGCGCAGAATGTGTGCTCCAATCTTCCATCCTTTCGAATAAAACTGACCGGTGCTCGGTAATCAAGGTCCACGTCTCGCAAATGCAGCACGTTGCTAAAGGATGTCTTTCCCGGCCGCGCAATGATATTGCCTCCGATGGGAGCCGCATCGAGGGCTCCCACAAAGGCTGGAACAGCTTACAACGCTCCTTCGCCAGCGGTCTGGAGCTCCAGACGGCGCTTGGTCATGATTATGTTCTGCGGCGCAATATCCGTGTCGCGTTCAATGGTAAAATCAAATCCGATGACCCATTCATCCTGTCGACATTTGGCTCTCATCATCTGGCACTTGTTGACCGTGTTGCCGATACATGGAACCAATTTTTTCCTACCTCCGCAGGCGGCTCGTCTTCCACTCTGTTGCCACGATTAAAGGACGTTCAAAGCGGCGAGCGGTTCGGCCTTGTGAATTCTCCGCATTCCGATACCTTTGGAGGCCTGTATACAATCAAGCCCGAACCAGATGACGCCTTGCTGGAAGCTGTCAAGGACGATCTCGCTCCGGAGGAACAGCAGGACTTGATACATGAGCTGAACTTGAATCTGGATCCAGCTCTTTTCTTTGAACCAATGCCGCGCCCGGTGGAGGATGGTAAGCGTTCAGAGAAGGTGAGCGACTGCATTCAATGTCCTTCAGGCTCTCAATCTATCTTGTTAGGATTCAGGCGCCAGCCTAACTGTCGTGGACAGTGAACTCGCAGTAGTAAGGATATTATACCCAGCCTATATACTACTGAACTCACACTTGCCTGGAAGGGTGTTGAGTCTGTGCTTCCGCACGGTATCAAACGCAAGGATCGTACCGGGTCTATCACAGTTTCGGATGCGCTCACGCAAGAAGGGCATGGCGGAGATCCGAGTCCAGAACCGAACTTGAAGAAACTCCGAGTTGATCCCCCGGCGGTAAGCTGGAAAGCAGATCTCTTCGCCTGCTGTATTAATGCGCCAACAGGCTCAGCTATACCCAATATTTGCGCCTCAACCCTTTTCAACAACGGCTTCCCCGGCTCCGCCGATGAATACGGTCATCTCCCTGTCGGAACTGAACCAGCCGCTCTTGCGGCCTATCCAACAAGCGAGTTTGCCGAAACTTACGCGGTCTCAGCAGCTCTTTGCCACCTCCACCGGAATAGATCCTCGCGCACTGAAAATTGAACAAGGCGCTGAGTTCTTCCTCCTCATGGATATGCGCAAAGAATTCCAGTGGAAGTCTTTCGAAATGACTCCGAGAAGGTGGGCCGAGGCTGCGGCTGTTTATAACGACAGGCTCCAGAAAGCAGCAGGAGGCTCTGGACACGTCACTATCAGGAAGCATCCTCGGGCCCTTTTAGATAAGATGGGCGAGATAGAGCCAAAAATAATCCAGCGTATTGCGGATAGCAATTACAAGTGTGCGTCCGTTCTCATTAGGCGCAGAATCTGCAGCTGACTATGTAATTCTGTTCAGCGGCCAAAGGATCGATGAGCTTTTGGTCCGGACACTGCAACGCGGTGTCCTTCATTAAAATCGAACCCAACAGCATCGATAGCACTTCCACATCATCGGAACCGAAGGCTGTAAGCGAACACTGCTTCGTAGCGGTTCATTTAATGCTTACAATAATGCAGCGCAAGCACCAAACCTGTACACGCTGCCTTACAATCAAGTACCCCGGACCTTCGGGGTCGGCTGAAAATCACAAGAAGAACTACTGCTCCGACGGGTTCAAGCCGAAATTGGCTGGTGACGTTGTTGCCCCTTGGCCACTTCCAATTGGAATCTTCACGAACGGGACTGACTTCCATCCATTTGCATTTCTTATGCATGTTCGGGAGGTCTACGAGAGACTGGTTACTGACGGCACCGAGCCCGCCAACCTCAGCCTCGAACATGATGCATTGCTAAAGCTTCTGCAGTCTCGTATCATTGTCGACAGCGCAACAGGAGCCGTGATGTTCAAGCTGTTCACCGCATTCGCAATCCCAGTCGCCGATGGGGTTCCGGATGATCTCACCATTGATTATAATGGGTCGACGCACTTATACATCAACTCCCTTCGCGACAGTGACACAGAGTTGATTAGCAGCTAGCTAACTTAGATCTCATGTTTTATCTACTTCTTGACTCGTCTTGCGGTTGCTTGCGGTCCACCATTTGGTTCGGCATACAGTGTGGCAATGTTGCTGAATTTCAGGGTATGGAATCTAATAATTGAGTGGCACTCAATGCACAACCTGAGCCTGAGATACTAGGCGGACACGATTGCGGCACAAGCACCGAAAGTGGAAAACCCTCGGTGCCGATCACCATCTGGATTGGGAAAACCCTCGCCTTCCAGAGGCCGTTTCCGGGCATTGATAACCCTCGGAATGACCGATTTCTCCTTCCGTGCTTCATTTTTTTTTTGAAAACGTGACGAGACAAACCTCTCAGTTAAGTCTCGGCGCTCCACAGGGCCCAGTCCTACAGGAAAGCCGTGTCGCTTCAAACCCAGCGGAAAGTTTTCGACGCTCGAACCGCAGAAGTTTCTTCTTGTCTTGTAGTACGTGGCGATTTCGAGGCGGTTTCCAGGAACTGCGATGCTTACAGAGCAAGCACGTGACCTTGATGCGACTTTGATCATGATGCGACCGGCTCGGACCGAGGGGCCGACATCACTCAAATAACGCGTCGCGTCGCCTTCCGGACTTATCGAATCACAGCGGCGGATCGTAAATAATGGAAGGTCCGAAGTTAATCCCGTTAGTTAACATTTCGTAAAATAAATAAAACGGCCCGAAACTACCGCTGATGCGTCTGATTTCGGCATCTCCGAAATCTAATCGGAAATCTAATCTATCATAATTGGATTAGACCTCCCCGAAACTTGAAGTTTTGTTGTAGCTTTCATTAGCTTCAAAATGTAATCTTAAATACGGCGAATAAATGAGCTCAAAGTGACTCCCGAAATGCAAGGTATCGGCGACGCCGATACCCTTGCCGATACTTCAGCTTTCGTATCACATTTCGAGGCTGCTGAAATGAGAAGGAATGAAACTCGTTTGCAAGTCCCCAAAACTAAATACGAAACTCCACGTTTCGGTCATGTTTAAACTTGTCTGCAGATCATCTGCAGATCATCTGCAGATCATCTGCAGACGCTGAGCATTAAAAGTGTCCGTGGCAAAAAAATCAATAATGATCCGAGTAGTGTTGGAAGAATTGACGGTAACTAACTTCTAGACAGGTTAAGGACTACAGCACGGTCTTGCGAGAACTCGAATCGAGCATAGTGAGATAATACCATGTAGGGCTCGATCTTATCAGTAACGTTTTGCATCTCAGACGAGTACGTCTGAGCAGGGAAGTGGGGATGATAACGAGAAAATGGGTCGGACTTCCCCGGGGGTAGTGTAGCTTGGCGGCGAATAATAAAAAAAGTGGTGTCTCCAGCCGAGACAATCTGTTCAATGCTGCCGGGTATTGGCGTGCTCGCCGAAGCTGAAGGGTAATATAAAACAAGACTGTTGCCGAGGTGTGTCGAGGCCCGGGAGAAGTTGATACCATTGAACATGTAGTGCGCCCGTTCCCCGTTCTTAACAAGAGCAGGAGAGGTACCCACGGCCTGGCTTGGCGGCGTGAAAGCCCGGTCAAATATCGCCTTGAACTGTTTGATGACTTCGGGACAATCCGGGCGTCGAAGCCAGCGCCGCAAGGTCGCAGCGCGCAGGAAGGAGGTCGTCAAGGTGGCCTCGAGTTCTCCTCCGATACGGTTAGTGGTGTTAATCTTTTGAAGGTAGCCGATCATTCGCTCAAAGGGGAAACACCACCAGGAAATCACAGGCCCGAAAAGGAGAAGAAAGTCGTAGATGTGGAAGGCGACGTGGATGTTGGGCCGTTTCGCATGATTGCGGGTATGAGGATGATGTACAGTAAGTCCGTCGACCCATATTTTAAGGAAAGCACGGTATGCGGCAGCGCGCGCGGGTGTCATGGTGCAGCGGCAGACCAGGATAACACACTGGAATAGTGCCATGCTGTGGTCGAGCATCCCGAGGAGGCGTTCGCGGTTATCCTCGGGACTATCTAGCCACAGCAATACAAGCGCCAATGGCAGGTATAGGGTGGAGAGAGTGCACCACTCATCCGCTTTGATGCTGCCCGCATTGCTCTCCCCGTAGTTATGCGGGACGGTGTTGATCCAGGACGGTGTGGTGGTTTTTGCGATTACACGTTGGATGAATTTGAGTTGCTGCAGGTTGATGGCTTTTGGAACGAAGTTATTGCCACTGCGAGGTTTGGTGAGGCGCTGGAATAATGCATCAGTACAGGCGTCGTGAAGATAAGAAAGAATTACTGACCCAGGCCATAAGTCTCTGAGCGTAGTCGGCCCTCGTTTTTGCACCACGGAGGTCAAGACCGAGCGACCCCGCGACGTAACGAAGAGGAGCAAGCTTGCTCTTGCTCAGCCAGTGCAGCAGATCGGCCTCGCTGATCCCAGGTGCATCATTGCCTGCAGGTACATCGGGCATTTGCACGTCTTCGTCTTCGTCTTCGTCTTCGTCTTCGTCATTTTCTTCGTCGAGTAGGGACACGACAAGTTTAGCTTGAATTTTGTAGACGACGGGTAGGTCCTTCACCGGATCTGACAATGCGTAATGGGAGGGACACTCGTGGGGATCATATTCGACCCAGTCTTCCTCAAATGCTACACCCTTTACTTCCTTCTTTTTAGCGACCTCGGCATCGATTTGGAGTACTCTACGACAATGATAATGCACCAAGCCCTCCAAGATGCAGTGCATCGAATCGACGACGCCCATCTTAGTCGGGTCCCAGTACGGTAACCGCCAGAGCTCAGACCAGCGTACACCGTGTTCTTGGAAGATCTGTTCGCGCTCACCCAGCGTCTCAGCGTCCCTCCATTTGTACGCCTGACGCCGCAGCTCCCTGACGTCTCTGCGAGCCCACGCAGGGTCGTCCAGGTCAGTGCGATGGGTCATGGTCACGCCCTTGCAGTCGCAGATGGTGCAGATGTGATTGGATCCGACTCCAGCCAGACCGAGGATCTTACGGGTAGCCGGAAGGTCGTTCACGTTCATTACGATCGCCATGTCGACGAAAGTTCCCGCGTCAGAAAGTCCGGTGCGGCTGAGATGGATTCCGGGCTTCCAGCCGGCCACGAACTCGTCGATGAGGGGGCGGAGGTAGGAGGGGATCTGGTCATGGTCGGGTTCGTTTGGACCAAGGATGATGCTCAGCCACATGTACTCGGGTTTGTAGCGGATATCCTCAGGGAGATTGAGGTTCACGACGCCCAAGATTCCGACAGAGTCGTGGTTGCCGCGCTTTCGCATGCCATGCGGATTGAAAAAATCTAATAAGATTTGGTACGCCAGTCGCATCCGACCGCCTCTGTTGATGAAGAGCTCCTCAGGAACGGGCCCTTCGAAGCTGCGCAGGAACTCCGCCTCGAAGACGTTGATAAGCCGCTAGAAAAACCAGCTATGAAACACGCACTTTTTGCGATTTACAGCGCGCATCTAAGAACCAGCACATCTCCGTGTGGCTGGTTAATCAGGATTATTATCCACCAAACCAGGAGGCTTAGAACATCCACTCTGCGAAGTAAGGTTGAAGCCCCAGACCTACGAACCTTAGAACCCACAAAGTTTTATCGTGCTTAGCTGGAATACGCGACGCGCCGGGGTCACGTGACATGTCATTAGACCAGCGGAGATGTCCGAAGGAGATTAGGATTGTTCGTCTAAGATTATCGGAATCTTAGGGGTACATCCCGTAGAAACCTATAGTATGTGGTACCGTTGGAAAGCTACGGCCCAGCGCTACCTAAGTAACGAAGAGAGAACGTAAAGGGAGGAGACCAGGGCTAAGAAATGCATCACACAACTCGTTCAACAGGAGTTGTCCTATACCGATCGAGGGGTTAGAAACCTAGGAACCGTAACAATCCCAACTCTCAAGACAGACACCTAGGGGGCGCGGCCCACCAATCACATAAACCGCGCAGCATATCCGACGACTATTTAATAAGCAATGTATACCAAAGTAGTCGATCATCGTTTGTAATTGTAAATACCTGTAGTATAAAAGACCAGAGGAGCAGAGAGGACGGCACTGAATCGGACCCCAGTTCGTGTACGAGGCAACTACCATTGTCCCTCATCACAGCTAGGATTTGGTTGAGGGCTTTACTCTGGAATTCCGCTGTCTTGCGATAGTGTCCCGAATTAAAGTTTCTTTTGATAAATTGTCCGTTCTTAAGATCGTCGAGCTCCGTGCTAAACCGTATCCGTCTCCGTTGAATCCGCTCCGTAACTCCGAAGTACTCCGTGTCCGTTGAACTGGGAATTTTGAGATCCGAAGTCATTCCGAAGACCGTTTATCCGCTCCGATAAAGAGAATCAGGCAGAAGCCTTAAAAACCTTGCCGGCCTTAAAAACCGTATCTTGCATATAGCTGAGAAGCTTAAAATCTAAAGTCCCACAAGACTCATACTCCTAAGAATCTTGACTCTGTCAAATTCTACGGACGAGACTATACCATAACCAACTTGGAAGTTCCTCTCTTACGAGACCTTTCTTGTGCAGAAACCTTAAATCTTGACTTGGAGCTCCTTAGACCTACATTTGTGTCTAATAAGACCCGATCTCGTCAGATAAACTTTGGTGCAGTAAAGAGGTGTTTAGTGGATTAAGTCCAGGTTTCCGGGGGTTGTGCTAGAGTGCATCTGTTTAGTCAGAGGACGATAGTGCGATAACTTGGTTGGTTGGGTTTAGTTTGTTTTTCATTTGCACGCTTAGTTTCTGAGCAACCGTTTCAACGTTGTTAACTTCGGCTTCTGACACTGGTGCGTGCGGTGTGATGCGGACTGCGGCGCTACCGAGGGAATGGGTGTGGGTTTCGGTCGGTGGCCTGTTCGTCCTCTAGGGGGTTTGTAAGAGCGTGGTCCCTAGGGCGTCTGGCACGTTGTAGGCAGGCTTATAGGCAGTGAAAACCGCGGGTGTGTGTGTGTGCGTGGGTTGGGAGCGCGAGGCTCTTGTGGTTTTGTGTGGAAAACCGCGGTTGGCGCAGGAAAGTCGCGGTTTGCCGGGCTATGTCAGCGAAGAATACGGTGTAGAAAGTGAAGATACCTGTTCCGCTAGGACGCAATGTCGCCGATGCGCTCCTTCAGAACCTCCAAAGCCTCAGTGCTTCGACCTAATCCAATGCCTCTCCCCTTTGAACGGGGCACGTGATCGTGTCGGTGGGCGAACCAAGCAAGGGGTTCGCTCGCGAGTGACTTTGACGTCAACGGTCTCCGGTGCGGAGGGTGAGTCCGGTCGTTTGGTAGACGATTTGCTAGGGGGAAATCCGCGGTCGAACCCTTCCACTACGACACGGAAGGACCTGTGTAGGAAGAAATGTCGCGACGCGGTGCGGGGTGTGTGAGCGCGAGCCTGGTGGCTTTTCAGGCTGCGTGAGGGTGGGAGTAGAGTGCCTTGGAGGACAAGCTTTGAGATGCGAAGAAGGTGTGGTCGTGGTCAATCCTTATTGGTGTGGGTTTTAGATACACAAAGTAGTGGGGGAGAATCCTAGCCCAGGAGCGAACTACTGAAACGCCCCTCCCTTGCCTGCCCTTTATGCCTTGCTCGCACCGCCTTCTCGAGACGCGCGTCCCTCAAGATCCGCCCGTCCGAGCTTCTGGTGTTTGAGGCTGACAGCTTGAGAGCTTCTCTGTGGAGAGGAATGTCGCGGGTGAGCGACCAAGTCGCGGTTGTTCGGTGTTCGTTGGTGGTTTTCTTTGTAGTGTGGTGTTCGCGCCGTCGTTACGCGGCTAGGCGGCGCTTGGCAATCGCGATTGCGTCGGAGGAGAGCGTGGTCGAGGTGTGCCGAGGTCCCAAGGTCCGGAAACCGCGTGCTCCCGTTGCTCATGGCGCTCAAGTCGGTCGCGGATTGTGGTGTTATTCGTCATGTGTCGCCCTCGTTTGTGGTGGGGCCGGCGTCGGTCGTGGTATGTCGAGGCTCGGTCGAGAGCGTACAGTCTTGAGTGCGGGGTGTGAAAACCGTGGTTTTTTTGTAGAGAGCGAGATAGGGGCTGGTGGTTGGTTTCGTGGTTGTTGTGGCCTCCGTGGCGGCCGTGTGGGTGGTCATCGGGACCGTTTCAGGGGATCGCGTGGGCATGGTTGGTACTTGTTGTGGGTGTGCGAGGAGCGGCGAAGTGGGGATCGAGTGGAATTGTCGCGACATTGCGTTGCCGGATTAGGAAACCGTGGTTGCTCGTTCGGGAAATACGGGCAGTGTCGTGTTGTGGGTGTCGTTGTGGTGGTTTCTGTGACGCTGTGCCATAGCCAGAGCACCATGGGTGCTCACACCCCCTCTCAACTTTTAAATGTCAACCATCCCTGGTCGACGAGACCATAAAAGAACCCAGCCCAGTAATCCAACCCATACTTTCCGAACCTCCTCATGGATGCCCAAGCCAGCCGCCGTCTTATCGCCACGAACGTTCAATGGCCGCTGGACCGTTTCTTCATTCCTCCCGGCGGTCTTGCCCAGTTTCTTCATGAAAATCTCCGGTTTAAGGTCTTCGTTCTGATGACTTGTCTGTTTTGCGATGGATCCGCAACCGAGACCGTGGGCAGCCTCGACCGCGAGCAACGTGCTGAGATACGCGCTCGCGTCCGCGACCTGGTGCGACATATGGTGAGCAATATTCCTCGCGACCTCGTTGTGGGACAGGTTGTGATGTCGCGCAGTTTTTCGCAGCGCAAATTCGACAAAACGAGTTCCGCGTTGCGTTGACGCCGGTGGTTGTGCCAGGGGAAGCGTCGTGGATGTTCCATATCATGCTCGTTATCTTCCACGTTATTGGTTTCGACGGGGACGACAGTGTCCTGGGCGCGGCCGATGGTCTAGCGGGACCCGAGGCGACGGAGCTCAAAGTTGCCAACGCGCAGGCGACGTTTCTTCTCGGCGCCGCTCTTACGACATATCTGCAAGATCTCAAGGATGGTCGTCCCGCGGTCCTGGATTAT